>JAGDQP010002151.1:81401-108970 GCA_022664845.1 Lepisma saccharinum
TCACATGAATTTGATGTATCACATGAATTTGATGTATCACATGAATTTGATGTATCACATGAATTTGATGTATCACATGAATTTGATGTATCACATGAATTTGATGTATCACATGAATTTGATGTATCACTTGCACCTATTTTTATTTAAAAAGAAAATTTAATCTAATATGATGGATCCAAAATGGAGGACGGTGAGTCATTTGTTTAAAATGACTCATTCACAATGCATATAGCACCATTCATGTTCTTTCCTATCTACAGTAATTAAACTGGTGATCCCTCATTTTTCATGAAGCAACTTAATATCGGTGGTCTATCATATTTAATAACTTGCGAACAGTTAAGGGATACTGTAGAAATAATTACACCAGTGAATTCTGCGAAAATTTTTACATGAATTTGTTGTATCATTTACACTTATTCCCATTTGAAAAAAAATAGCTTTAATCCAATATGGCGCATGCAAGATAGCGGACGTGTGTGTAACATGTGTCAGAATCAGTACTTCATCCAGTTTGTTTTGCATGTGCCCACATTCATATCAATTTCTAAAGAAAATAAAAGCCATCTTGTGTTCGAGCGTAATAGTTTACGATAGCATTCCGGATAAATGAAGGCTCAAACATGTAAAATTATCGGTATGTGAAGCCAAAATTAGTACAATACAAATTGGGCCGCGGAGAACTTTGTATTTTAATCAATTTTAAACATATCCCGGCAATACACTGTGAATGTACCTTGCAAAAGCAAAATCTAGTAGATTTAACTTCAGCAGAGCACTAGTCTTTTAATCGAGTGGACCCGGGTTCGAATCAAGGTGCCGATCATCTTGATCGGGGAAGGGAAATCTGTCACTAGGCAAATGCTAGGATGGCACTATGAATAAGGGCAGGGTATGTTCCTTCAACAAAAAAATCCTTTCCCTTGTTATTACACACATCAATCTCGTGCAAAACGGCCGAATTTTGACTTTGGATAATGTAAAATAAGTAACTATTCTGTCCTTTTACATCAATGTTGATATCAAAACACATGCAGTATTTTAGTTGGCTCACTAAATACTAGGTGATGTCAAAATAAACCCAATGCGATGTGCCGCCTGCTCGTTGCAGTCTCGCGTATTAAGGTCAGTGGTCTAGGCCTACGTGACAGCCATATGGCAACGAACTCATGCTATTCGCCTTTTTCCTATTGAAATATTCGTGTCGATCTATAATTTTGCATGGATTCGAAATAACCAGCAAACTAATATTTTGTGAGAAAAATGCTACCAATGCTCTCAAAATGCTTTAACACACACTTGGTGACAATCATTGGCAGAGCACAGTGGTTTGAGTAGCACTCACGTTGGAAGAGTAGAACCTTTGGAGAACGCCGAGGTGACAAACCAGTACAACCCCTGAAACGGTCAAGAAATAGTTTGTACGAGTCGTCCAATCAGAATTCAAGTAACTTTATATCATAGGATTAATTTGAAAGAGCCTGAAGAGATCTTTACCAGCGATTTCAACATGCATCATCGCGTCATTCAAGTTCATCACCAGGTTGACTCCTGATCAGACGGAGCACCAAATGTGGAGGAACTCTGACAATTTCGTTTACAGACAAAGGATGACAATACTCAAGTAATCAGTGGCCGAAATTATATTTCTGGCTACGACTGAAATCAAATGGATCTACGTTCTCGTGCAGATATAGAAAATTCAGAATGAGTGCCAGGTCCTGTGATGCGCTTCAAAAAGTCGAATTATTTTTTTAATTTAATTTTAAGGCCTTTAGGCAACTTTGGCTCAGGCCAGATGGATTATGCTATGAATTGGTGGAACGAAGAAAGTGTGAGGAAGCTGGAGAATCCCGATAAAACCCACGCACATTGTGATTGTCCACCCAAGGTCCACATGGCACGTGGAGGGTTTGAACCGACGAACCCAAGTGCCAGAGGTGAGAGAAGCCTGAACTACAATAAAAACAATGTAAGTCATATTTAAATTACGTAGTTCTACTTTTTGAAGTCACCATAACTGGGTATTGTTTTGACATCACTTCGCATACAACCAGATCCAAATAACTGCATAAGGAATTGCAAATCCTATAGTCATTATCTTGCAATAATTTGAGGTTTTGAACACTACGGGAATGTCCCAAGTAATTACGAGTAAAAACCCATATCTATTCCTATGGCGTGAAAGTACTGAGTATTACAGAATTATCTACTTACCGCCATAAGATGGCAGGTGGTGATCGACAGTCCAATGGCCAATGGTAGGGATCCTTTCAAGTCGCTTCTACGTTCATCGCAGACTCCTTGAACGACGAGAACTAGGACGAACGTAATGAGGGCCTCAATGATGAATGCTTGAAGCAAAGTTACGCCTAAGGTTCTGTTGATTAATGTCATGCCCAGATCATCTTTGCCTGCCACGGTAGACGGAACCAAAACCTGTTGAAATAAAAAGTGAGTTGTATTTTTTTTTAAGGATATCCGGAAAGGATGAAAATCATTTTTGTTTATATTAATGTCCCAGTATAACATTGAACTCAATGAATGAGCCATTATTCTCTACCATTACCAGTAGGAAATACACTCATGCTATGTAACACGACTCCTCTAGCTTTGTTCATCAGTACATATTTGCGCATGAAGTTAATAATTCATCAGAATTGTCTAAATAGTTTTCCACTTCTAGAATCAAGAATCATTTACAGTACTTTCTTTCCTTTCTCATCAAAAGTACAGAAAGTTTTTCAATAGCACTTCCCCTGAATTCAATCTCTGTAAAACCTTCGGAGGAAATTTACACGATGCACAATTTTTTCGCGTGTAACACCGAAAGACACAGCAGCTCTGTCGCAAGCTGGGATAATCCTAGAGAATACTATGGTGTTTGCTTCTCCGAAACATTGAGAACTACCTGTGGCCATAATGCTTGACAAATCAAAGGACAAGTGTAAATATTTAAACATGCATGAAAATCGGTCCAGAAGTTGCTTGGCGACAGGACAAAGGTTCCACATTAAAAAAGGAAGGAGCACGGTGGAAATTGAGGTTCTCTTTTGTTCAAAGTTGAGGGGAGGGATGGAAATTCTTAACATATCTAGGAATAATCAAGAACTTTTAAAAAAGAAAACTTACAAATCGATTCAGTAGAACTTGAAATTGCTGAGTGACTGGACAAAAGTTATGAAACTATTTTACATATATAGATTGTATCAACCACGATTAGAATATAAATCATTATAAGTCCTTTCTAATATCGTAAGCGTTCTACCGTTTGAACTAAGATTCCTTTGAGTTGGTAAATGCAGAAATTCAGCTACCCCCCCCCCCCCCCCAAATGGGTCGTGTCACTAGAAGTTAGATTCTTTTGGTAGAAGAATGTGGTATTAAAACCAACTGAATTTCGGTTGCGTCAAGATTCATTGTTATTATTTCAATTCTTTTCTATTTTTTAAATGGGCTATACTTTCACAAATATCTGTAGCATAATTACCCTAAAAGCCTGAGATGTCAACTATAAACTCCAGCAGTTTCATCATTTCCCCGTATCCAAAATTGTACCGTATAAAACACTATAAAATATTGTATGATTTATCGTACGAAAAATCTCGTACTATGGATGGTGTACATTCTATCATACGAGAGATCGTACGAGAAATTGTATCGTCTAAAGCGGCGTTAATTCTACGGCTTATGGAACTCGCAAGATCATCGCCGTAGTAATAAACGTTCGCCATTAGATTCTATGCTGGGCAATATCAAGCCAGTTTTCATCACGAACACCTATTTCTCGAAGATCTCTTCTAATATTGTTCCCCTCCGACGTCGTCTCGGTCTTCTCAATGGCCTCTTTCCATCCGGTCTACCAACCAGGATAGAATATAATCTTAGTTTTTCCCCCCATCCAAGCTACATGGCCTGCCCACCTTAGTCGTCGCGATTTCATTTTTTTACATCTGGTGAATCGTACAGTCCGTGGAGTTCTTCAATATGCAGTCCACTCTCCAGTCATCTCGTCGCGTTTCGGCCCGTATATCTTTCTCAAAACCTTATTTTCAAATACACGTAATTCATGTTCATCGGCTAGGGTCGTACTCCAGTTTTCGCAACCGTAAAGTATTACCGGCAGAATAACCGTTCTGTATATTTTTAATTTCAATTTCCTTTATATTAATCGCGATGTTAGAAGCTTTTGGACTGAATAGAAACATGCGTTCCCCGATACTACTGTTTATTTCTTCCGTGACCTCATTTTTACTTGTTACATCTGCTCCCAAGTATTTAAATTTGTTTACTTTCCCTATGACCTCATCCCTAATTCTTACGTTATTATTTCCTTCATTCCCTGTGTTTCGGTTTATTATGTATTTTGTTTTATCTATGTTTACCTGTAGACCTATCTCATCACACGCTTCTACTAAGGCATCGATGTTTCTTTGTAGTACATCTATATCGTCTCCTATTAAATCTATATCATCCGAGTATAAAAACAGTTGATTCAAACCATTCAATGATAGTCCCTTTTTGTCACCTTTAAATATTTAAAATCGCATATTCTAACGCAAAGTTAAACAGTAGTGCGGACAAGGCATCGCCTTGTTTCAATCCGTTGCGAATCTTGAAACTATCTGACAAATTACCTATCCGTACTCTGCTTATGGGGTCATTGAGACACCATTAGTTGAACCATTTTTTCCGGAATTCCAAATCGTATCAGGATACTGTATAACTTTTCCTTTTTGAAAGAATCATACGCTTTCTTAAAATCAATGAATAGCTGATTAACCGTCCCACTGTATTCCCATTTCTTCAAAATTTGTCTCAAGGCGAAAATCTGGTCCAACGTGGAACTGTTTCTTTTAAATCCACATTGGTGATATCCAATTAATTCATCTACATATACACTTAGGCGTGTTAACAATATTACTTAATATCTTGTAAAAGGTTGGAAGTAACGAGATTTCGCGGTAATGGTTAGTCCGATTTATAGCACTTATTGTAAATCGGAACTATTATTGAGGCTTTCCATTCCTTTGGGAGCTCCTCTTTTCTCCATATAGCACTTATCAATTTATGTAGTTCCTTGATTAGTGCCGTTCCTCCTGCTTTAATTTGTATGGGATTATTATCTATTCCTGGTGATTTGAATTTTAAATTTCTTTACCGACATTTCGATCTTGATCTCACTTGGTTCGGGAATCCACGGTTCTGCGGTATGGATTTTGAACTCCTGCTTGTTCCCCGTTGTGTACATTAAGTTTGTCGAAATAACTTTTCCACACAAAAATTATAGTCGGATCAGCCTGAAGATCTCCACGATCATTTCTAACCATTCCTAACCTCGGCTGGTAACCTTTAACGAGTTTACTCCCTTGCATAAATCTCGTATATTTGTCTTCCAGTTTTCCTCTATCTCCTGAATCTTCTGTGTCAGATAGTCTCGCTATTTGTTTCTGAACCCGAGTGTGCAGTTTCGCTTCGCATTACTGCAGTGGTTGGTATTTGATTCGCTTTTATTACTTAGCCATCGTTGCCTTGCTTGTTTTAGTTCCTCATGAAGCTTAAGGCATTCATCATCAAACCAAGGTATGTTTTTCTGTTTCTTCTCACCTTCACGTTCCTTCCCTGCGCTCTTAATTGTTTCACGAATTGCCTCCCACATTTTACTTACATCAGTTTCAGTATTAATATCGTCATTATTATTACTCCAGTCGGCTAGGATTTCGAACCTATTTGAGAGTTCGAGTTGGTAATTGCTTTTATGCTCGGATTATTTAATAGTTTCACTTCGAATTTCAGTTGTTTTGACCCCTTACTTTCTCTGTTCGCAATGCATAACTTTTCCCTTTTGTGATCACTAATTGATGGTCGGTGTCATCTTCCGCTCCTCAGTACGACCTAACATCCATTATGTTGGTGTGTCTTCGTCTGTCTACTAAGCCCCAGTTCACACATGCGGTGCGGGAGCCTTGCGGCGACCGTGCGGGTGCCGCACTAACAGTTCACACATGCTGCGGTTTGTCTGCGAACACTCTGCGGCGTCAAGGACGAATCTCAGTTTAAATAACTACGCAATGGATGCGCGCGTTTGTGCAATGGTAGAAATAGTTTTCTTTCTTTCTTTTCTTTCTTAGGTATGAAATTTCAAGTTTCTCTTTTTATTCAAATTGAGAACATGCTGGTTTTAAAATAAGATCAGTGGTCCTATTTCCAAACCGATATGTTTTTATTTAAAATGAAATAATGTTGATATTTCATTTGTATGAAAATTATTTCTCAGTGCAAAAATAAAAACTGCTTTATTAATTTTAAGCAATGGTATTTTACAGTACATTTACGAGCAAGAAAATTCGTAGACAATTTCATCCATATTATTATTATTATTATTATTATTTTCATTGCAATTTTCCTACCATATAGTGAGAATATTGTACCTGCAAGTGTGGAAATTTTCAAGTTCTGAAGGTATTCTCATGTAGGTGGGAGTGACGGTTTATATGGGGAGGGGGTTGACTGGTTTAAACCAGTTTTTTTTTTTTCAAAATATCAATTGGTTTAAACCAATAAATAATTAAATAAAAGCAAAAATGCCACAAATAGTGTGAACTTCATGGTGACGATTTCACATATTAAACTATCTTCGATAATTTAATACAATTTTTGCCTTGTAATCAAGGGATCCCGGGTTCGAGTCCAGGTGGAGGGCAATCTCTCTAAGGTGCAAATCGAGTACTGGTTCGGAACCCACTTTGAGCTTTAGCTGTAGGTCCTGTCCTTCATAGCCTCGCTGCTGCATAAGAACATTAAGGAGAAACAAACTTATTTCTATCCATCCATATGTAATATAAATAAATAAAGCAAAGTATTTAAACAAAAGAACTTTTTTGGTGGGGCAGTTTTTGCCAACCCTGGTTTGCTACCATTATTTTGTTTAAGTTCATATTTTTTTCCTAGATTATTATTTAAAGGCTGACAATTTAGGACTCGAACTCTACCACTTCGAAGAACCTGTAGGTACTGTCCGATTAATATTTTTTCCCCCGAGATTAATATCAAGGAAGCTGAAATTGAAAATATACAGAACTGTCATTCTGCAGGTAATACTTTACGGTTGCGAAAGTTGGAGTACGACCTTAGCAGATGAACATAAATTACTGGTGTTTGAAATTAAGGTCTCGAGAAAAATATACGGGTTAAAACGGGATGAGATGACTGGAGGAGACTGCATAATAAAGAACTCCACGGAGTGTACGACTCACCTGATGTTGTAAGAATAATTAAATCGCGACGGCTAAAATGGGCAGGCCATGTAGTTTGGATGGGAAAAAAACAGACTATATTTCATCTTGATTGGAAAGCCGGAGAGAAAGAGACCGTTGGGAAGATGGAGACGACGTTGGGAGGACAATATTAGAAGGGATCTTGGAGAAATAAGTGTCTGTAGTGAAAACTGACTTGATCTTGCCCAGGATAGAGCCCGATGGCGATCGCTTGCTACTGTGGCGATGAACTTCCGAGTCCCATAAGCCATAGAGCAAGTAAGTAAGGATAACATCATTTTTTTAATACAAAAAAAGTTTTCCATTTATACCTTTAAAATAATAAACTTAATATTCAGAATTTTAAAATAGAGTGTGATGTGTGTGTGTGTGTGATATGTGAATGATGAACAATGTAAAAAAACAGATGTGTATAAGTGGGAAGGAAACAAATATAAATAGAGACATAAACACATATAAAGTAACATAAATAAAGCAACAATTAAAAACAAATAAAACTATTATCAATAAGTGTATAAATAACTATGTATTTGTTTTTCAGCTCAAGTTTGTAATAAATTTGATTGAATAGAAAAAAGAAAGACCCACCCCCCCAACCGCGGAAACAGGGTCCAGATTTGTATTCGGGAACTGGGACACAGAAAAAAATCCCCAACTTCCTCCCCTTTTCTTTGCTTTTTTCTTTTATTAGAGGAACTTTTGTGGAAACAGGTGCTTCTAGACTCCGTGTATCAACGCCGAGTCTGGGGTCGAGGCAGGTACTCTACCCCAATTTCATGGAGAACACGTTTAGTTCGTTGTGCCCATCAGGCATGCGAAGTGAAATTGTGCAAAGGATGCGGAGAGGTAGGGGTGATAGGTGGGTCCCAAATGTAAAAAAAAAAAAAAAAAGTATACCTCCAATTATTCATTTTAATATTCGGTCAGACTTTATTTTATTATTATTATTATTATTTAGCTTATAATTCTCTACTTAAAATAGAGAAAAAATATAAAGAATCTCCATTTTTATAATTGAACAGTTGAGAAAAAAAGAATAGATTGAGAAAAAAAAGATTGCAAAAGAGACAAACCGCACGGCTGCCGCATCGCATGTGTGAACCACCCAATGCTGTGCAATGCCCCGTAAGGCACTTGCGGGGCCCGCACGGTCGCCGCACCGCTATGGGCAATGCGGCAGGTCTGCGGCACCGTCCCGCACCCGCAGTATGTGTGAACCACTCCATTTGTTTCAATGGCCCATAAGCTTGATTGCGGTGCCCGCACGGTCGCCGCACGGCTGCCGCATCGCAAGTGTGAACCGGGGCTAATACGTGATCGATCTGGTTGATAGTTTTGCCGTCCGGAGATATCCATGTGTATTTGTGTATGTGTGTTCAAAGTACATGCTCTTTGCCAGTAGGTTTTTCGAAATCGCGAAAGTTAGTCTTTCTCCATTGTTGTTGGTCTTTTCGAGAAGGCTGTACTTGCCTATAGTAGGTTATATTTTTCTTCCCTCCCTACCTTTGCATTGAAATCAACCAACACAATTTTCGAATTATACTTCGGCATTCGATCAAACAGTCTTTCTAGCTCATCGTAGAATATATCTTTGTCGTTATCAGTAGCCACCTCGGTCGGAGAATAGACGTTTAATAAAACCGCGTTGCCCCATCGAGTACGTATCGTAACGTACGATAGTCTCGTTTACGAACTCTATATTCTGAACCGCCTGAAGGATACTGTTCTTAATGAGGAATCTTGTTCCGAAATCATTAGACTGTTTCCCCGTAGTAGAAAGTGTACTTGCCCTGTGGGACCCTCCTCTTGACCCTCCCACTAAACTTTTTGTATCGCTAGTATGTCTAGTTCGTACTTCTCGGTCTCGCGTACCGCCACCTGGAGAGAGCCCGTTTGTTATAATGTTCGTACGTTCCACGTTCCTATTCTAAGGTCTTTCTTAATCCTGTTCTTGGAGCCCCCTGAAGCAGTCCCAGCCCGGAAATCCGAATGAGGGACTAGTTTACCTCTGGAATATTTTACCCCGGGAGAATTCATGAACCATCTGTTACTATTTCTTGACATGTTTTAGCGGTGTAGAGTTGTCAGCTCTACGACCTCGCAGTAAAGGTAGACAGTCAAGATGTCCTCTGTCCATCTGAGCTTTGCCGATGTCATTCATCTTCAGCCTGTGGTAATGGTGATGCTGCTTCCCCTCACCATAATATTTTTGTTCAGGGTTATATTCCCCTAGCCTTTGTAGATCCCTCTACTAACTGCAAGGCAGCAGTGCTGGTTTTGGTCCTCCCCGGAATATTTCCGGTACCCACCATATCTGGTAGTCATTCCCCTAACCGCCACCTGAGGAGGCGCCTGGTTGGAGACCAGTAACTCCAACCTGGCATCTCTAACATTGCATTTAAAATTATCAATCACCTCTAAAATTATGAACAGCCTCTGACATTTATGTTCAAATAATGTTTAATACAAAAGGCAAGGGATTCGACAGGATTTTCAGTTCGGGGTTCGTATGTCAAGTCAAAATTGGGAGGGTGTAAGGAGTTTTGCACTGTAGTTTTGACCGCAAAAACTGATATCCCCACAATGTTTACTTGGAAGTGAATTCAAAATTTCAGGGAAAGTTTTTACGTAATTACATAGTGCACTTTATTTATATCAATTGAGCACTTTTCATTTAACTGTCAAATGAATAATCAGGTTTTGCCACACTTCTTCACCTCTTTGCGCAAGACTTCTTCCTATGCTCCACTGATGCTAAAGTTATGTACACGGAAAACAAAAAGCGTAAATAGTATTCTTACTTTCCGCAAATTCATTTATACTCTCCATACTAAGTTTGCAAGGGTAGCCTAGGTTAGGTTAAGCTAGATTCGGTCAACAGTTGTTTGCATAGTCAACTAGAACCAGATTATTAGGTGTTAAATGATGCATTAGGAATGTTAAAATCAGATTTTAGGGATTTAGATTAGTTTAAGTTACTTTACTTTATGTTCAGTTATGCTATAACTTGCACTTTCGGGTAGTTAACTAGAGCTAAGGTATGATAGTTTCTAGTAAAGCTTTATCTAATTAAGAATACGAACTAATGTGCCAGGATAATGATTTCTAGATGTGAACAACGTTAGTTTATCTAACAAGATATTTATACAGAAGTAGAACACTTATTTCCTTTCATTCAATCTATATGTCGATTTTGGTGTTTGGAAAAAAGTTTCTCTTTTGGCGTTTGGGTTTTGTTATTTGCGGGATGGTCATAATTTTATGAAACTCGGGAATATAGATGTCATGGATAAATGCACTTGAATCTAAGATTAAGATCATGAATGAAAATGCCTTGGTATTGTATATTTTCCGTCGAGATATAATTTCTGATATTTTCCCCGACGATCAGCTGTGCGGGATTCTATTGAGCGTAAAATGTTCTTATTCAAGTCAATGTAAGCTCAAGGTGTTCGTAACGTCATTGTGACGAAATAGCATATGCTGGGTATCTCTAAACTAGAAGTAAAAGAATAGTTTTAGAGCGTTAAGCTCTGAAATAAACGTCTGCTCGTTATACCATCATAGTTTTTATTCAACTTCACTTGAAGTTAGCTAGAGTGCAACACTAGATCTAACTTCCACTTATGTCAAGTTTCGTTCCATCTCCCGTAAGATTCAAAGAGGGCATCTTTGATTCGTCTGAGCACTCAAATTCAAGCGCCAAGGACCCGAAAAGACCCTGAGAGATTATAGGAAAGCATATACTACAGAAGCAATGCAGCGACAACGGAGAATTGTGGACGCACAGCCTCAACATTGTACCATATTTATATATTCAAGGAATAAGTAATAGTCTTACTTTTACAAGTTTCGAAATCCTTCCAAAATATCTCTGGTTTGTTTCACTGCATGAAAAAGAAACACCTTAATGAGTTTCTAATAGGTTAGATTTTTTTTTTTTTTTTTTTTTCTGAAAATGACCAGTACTTATTCTTATAAATCTGAGGCTGCATGCCTGTTTTGGATCTTGCAATAAAAAGCGAACGTAAGGTATTGCATTTGATGATACAAATTCTACGAATCCCTTATGCAGAACATACCGTAATTCGCCCTCCTGCCTCTTTCTTTAAAAAGTTGCTACTACAACAGCTTTGGCTATGCACGATTAATCGAGTAAGTGTGCATTTGTGCAATCAATGTTGATATCTACCACATTGATTACTGAGGTTCGGATTTTAAAGCAGTATTGTGAAAACTATTTCCTCCATGAAACTAAGTACCCATGTGCCATACTGTACAAAGAATACATAAAGTAAAACTATCCTGATATGCTTTCTAACCCCCATTTCTTTAACTTCGAGATCCAAGAAATTATCTCGCTTAAATATCGTGACTTCTTAAGAGGCCTCCGTACCAACAGTGCGGGTGAGTTTTCATGTTTTTAAAGATACTGAACAAATAACCAACAATAATACAATTTTGAAAAGCGTCCAATAATACTTGTGAATGTGTATCAAATGAACTATCTGAAATTTTGGCATTGTTTTTAGCTGAGAAATTAGAATGTCCGTAACTGATGACGCCATACTCCCTTAAGGCCACTTTAGACGATCCAATTTCTCGTACGATCCCTCGTGTGCAATCCCATCGGTTACATTCTTTGATCGTGTAAAGCGCAGATCGTACGATTTTTCATGCTATCTCCGATGTGTTCTCTAAATAGAAACGGTCCTATTTTTCAGCGGATTTTTCGTACAATCTATGACAGCGCCCCTACTGGCAATATAGCGTGCTTTCCTATTCGGCTGTTTGGTTATGGATTACGAGAGAAAGAGAACATATTAATGTTATTACTTGATGCAGAAATTAACATACATAGTGGCATAATAAACTATTATAGGTATAAAGATATAAAACAATGTTTTTAACGGAAGTGTAAAAAGGCCGGTGATACTTCAGTACAGTTTCTTCTGCTATAGAGGAGTGGCAATGCCTGAAAATGCTACGTTTTGCATTTTCATAACCATAAAAGGTACTAAATACGTGAGAAATATGTTTAAAAATATAAAGACAAAGTTCTGATGTGATTTAATAGCTATGCTTTTCCTATATATTGTGCAATGCTGTTAAGGTGATTTTCATTGTTTTTCTTGTGCGTAGAGTACCGAATCTGCTGCAATCATGATAAGTATGAAAGGAAATAATGTAGACGATACCGGTATCTGTGCAATCATGTTCCTCCCTAATTATTTTGATAAACATATACGCTGTGCATCCGAAATAATGAAATACATTGAACAGTAATTACAGAAGTAGACATAATGTAAGTAGAGTGTCGACGTCAATACATGAGCTAGGTAATTAATCGAACGAACAAATTTTTATTCAAGGGTTAAGACAGCTGACCCACCCTATTCACACCTATACACCTTGTGTGAAATGAGGCTATAAATCATATAAAATCTACATTACTCCTCATTTTTGTATATTACAAGTATTTCATGCTTATAGGAACGCAAAACGTAGCATGTTGAGGCGCTTCGAGTGCTCTGTGATAGAAGTAGTTAAACCGCAGTGTTACTAATTGCCCCCATATGTATAAATATGAGTAAATTTTTCTCGATTTATGTACTTTTGAAGTGCTCTGTAACGTCACATATCTTGTTAACTCGGGAATATTGTAAAACCAAAACACATATGACTCTGAACTTATCACCGAAGACGGCAAAATTGTAAACGTTTTTTGTGTGTCCGCATCGAAATACAGAAGTAAAACTACGACACTTTCGTTACCACTGAAACCTAGTAGAAGTTAGATTCTCTTGGTAGAAGAATGTGACATTACATTAATTAACTGAATTTCTGTTGCGTCAAGATTAATTGTTATCAATATTTTAATTATTTTCCATTTTTTAAATAGGCTATACTTTCACAAATATCTGTGGCATAATTACCCTAAAAGCCTGAGGTGTCACAACTATAAACTCCAGCAGTTTCATCATTATCCCCTCGTATCCACAATTGTACCGTGTAAAACACTATACAATATTGTATGATTTATCGTACGAAAAATCTCGTACTATGGATTGTATACATTCCTTCATACGAGAGATCGTACGAGAAATTGTACCGTCTAAAGCGGCCTTTACGGGTGTTCAATTTCTCATCTAAAATAACAGTGTCAAAATCGTAGTTCATTTTATACACATTCACAAATAATATTGGAACAGCTTTTTAAAATTTCGTTGTTGCTTGTTATTTAAAGGAGCTTAAAAATGTGGAAATTCTCTCTCTCGCAGCGTAGGCACGGAGGCCTCTAACAAGAGATCTTGTTGCCTTTACACAAACCTCAGCAAAAGTTTTTATTTTCTATTGAGAAAGGATTGCAAACAATCTGATATTGTGATGGGAAAAAAATTTACTACAGGGTAATCTTCAGAATCGTAGATTAGATTTAACAGCGCAAATAATTTTTCCAAGGTTTTCACCACAAAAAAAAAAAAAAAAAAAAAAAAAGTGGTTGCAGCAGTATTTGAATCCTGCTTGTGGGTTCCTATGTTTTCATATAAATGTATCAGAAATTGAATCATGCGCGATGAAAAGAGCACTGCAAATTCTGCAATTGTGCTTTCAATAAAGATATTTTTCGCTCCGATTAACAGAAGAGCTGCACGTAAGTTTAGAAATATTTAACGAAACTAACGGAAGATCTGTCTAGTTCACATAGCACTCGCGGGTTATTCAACATTACCATAGAGCTAATTAACACATCTACTAAATTCGACAACATTGCTGGTGTTGCCCAAGAGACGAGATTAAAGCGGTTTCGTCTCGAAAATTTCTTGTCCAGAAAGCGTCTGGTTTTGAAAATATGTATATTGTTATTTTCTATTAACGAAAGTGCTGCCTAGTTGTCCAAAAGATATTTCTCGGTCTCGTCTCGTGAGCAACAACACTAAGTATTGCTAATAGTTTTAAGACGGGTCATTATTTATTACTGAAAACTAAAAACATTTTTAGATTAAAATTCGACTTTTCTTATTGCGTGCTTTAAGAAATAAGTAACTGAAAAATAAAATATGGGCCTATTTTAGTCTGGACAAATTACAACACGTCCACTCAAAAGAATAGGCTCAATTTTCATATACCAACTCTCATTTTAATCAAAATTTGTAGCATTTGAAACTGCCTATCTTTTTACGGATCAAATAATTATCCAGGGACGTATTTAAAGGGTGAGTCTAAGGTATCCGTACCTCCCCCCCAAATTTAGTTTTATGCTGAAAAAGTTTAATTTTAGGAGTAATTACAGTAGAACAAACCTCTGTTATCCGAAATAAAGCGGGCGGAGGTTATTTCGGGTAACCAAAATTTCGGTTTAAACAAATGTGTATTTTTTCAAGGTTTAAAGTGAAAAAAATTGAAGGCAATGATAAAAATACACTTCTAGATTACGTATATAACTTTTAATAAAGCTTTAAATGCTTCTACAGTTGGACAACTTCTTACACAACTAGTTTACTGTTTTTTGAAAATAAATTATATATATATTTATCTGTTATTTCATATTTTATCTTTTACGATTTTTTTTTTCTTTTTGCCGTTTCGGTTAAAAGTATTTCGGCTATTAGATGTTTTACTGTATGTATATTTAATATAAATTTCATCTCCCACACACCTTGTATCCCCCGCCAGAAGTCTGTGGAACCTTCCCAAAACCAACTTTAGAACCTTAAAACTTTACAATAGAACTGTCTGGAGTCTCCACTAGTTGAATCAAATCCTTGAAGCAGGGTCGGATTTAGGCATGTGATGGCGACCAGGTACAACAGATCGAAATAAAAGTACATCAAAATGACCGAAGAATCTCATTTCGTCAGAGTGAAAATTATAAGTTTTGAAGTTCGATGTAAAACCGCGGGGAGAGTTGCTTATGGTTCGGACACTTTTCCATCCGTGTCCAAATTTTGAAACCATTGAGGTATTTGCATAAATCTTAAGTGAGTTACAAATTCAAACATTTGTGTTTAGGGGTTACTCAATATGAAAACACAGTAAATAGTGGAAGAACAGTCTCTGACGGATATGTTTACTACGAAATCCAGAATCAATTAAGTCTGAAAACGACCTTGATATTGCAAATGTTGAACGCTAATGGTACTAATTATCTGACATAGTATGATGTAATACGTAGTGTTGACAAGCTACTTTAATGGCGTTCAAGTGATTTGATTTAATGCTTACCATTTGCATTATCGGAAATTAATGGGGGAAATACAGAAGCAATTTAATGTCAAAATCGCGCTATTCCTAGTAATTTAAAATTGTAGGAGCTGAATTGGCCAGATCCAGCTTCTATTCATGTTGACGGTTTGTTTCTACCTGACGGAATTCTAGAAGTCCTACCAAACATTTAAATTCCACATTGTAGTGTGCCACTGACCTTGAGAGTTAGGCCGTACAAAGTTATTAAAGTATTACACAGCATTGTCTAACATCTAAAGAATTATTAGGACAAAGATTTTAGTCACTTCTAATTGGGAATATTTAAAGAATCGTTTATGACAACAAAAAAGTAAATGATATATAATTAAGGTTTGTTTTCCTTTCAGATCCAATCAAATTAGCATTACTTATTAACTAGTCTAACATGTTTTGTTCTGATGTTGGGTAGGGTTGGAGGAGGAGAAAGCAAAACTTGGCACTGGAACGATAAAACGTTTTGCGTGGACAGTGGATTCGCCCACATGCTCAGCCGCACGTGACTGATAGCCAGCGCCGAAGTGTCTGCCAGAGCAATGAGGAAGAGAAACAGGCTACAATAGCAAGCAAAGAGAAAGTTATTTTCGCTTTCAAGTGTCGTCCTACAAAAATGAGAAAAAAAAAGTTAACCTTGAACTTGACTAGTCAAAAACAAACTCTTCAGGATATGTAATTCTATTCAACTTATTTTTCTTTTATTATAAAAGTTTTTTTTTTTTTTTTTTTAACGAGTGAAATGAAATGAAAATTCAAACTTGTGTACTATTGTATAAGGTCTTAGTAAGATCAAAGCTAGAATATGCAGTAGTAATTGGGTACAATATAAAAACGTGCACTGATTAAATTGAGTCCATAGAAAAATGTTTTATACGATTATTGTTATACATTTAAGCTTCCCTAGTATAAGCAGTCTAGAATATTGGTGTGGCTACTTTAACATTATTGAGCCTTTGCATATCAGAAGGGAAATCACTGAGTCAATTTATCACAAACCTTTTAAATGACGAAATACAATGCAAGTACTTATTGGATAAAATAATTCAGGTACCTTCGCATTATTTTAGAACTCACAAGCTGCTAAGTACAAGAGAAAATTAAACGAAATAATATTAAATAGGATGATCGTAACTACAATGAACTGAATGTTGTATAGTCTAAGTTCTCATGGAATGTTATTGGCATATCTTAATTACCAGAGTTTTGTACAATATCATTATACTCTTGTATACACCAGGCGGCACGAGTAAGCATCTCATATTGTACATATTTAAATGAGTAGTTTGTATTATAATAATACCGCGTGCACTAATATCCAATTGCTGCTAAGACGTATATCAAGGTTCAAAATGTTATTCGACTAAGTTGTTCGACATTTTTTGTTGAACAAAATGAAGTTTATATTTTAAATGGTACAATATCGCTATAACTTGTGAGGATGTGTCTGACTTCATAAAGCATAGTATGGGTCAGGTACGGGTAGGTAATGTCAAGATAGTTTCAAGATTCGCAACGGATTGAAACAAGGTGGTGCCTTGTCACCATTACTGTTCAACTTTGCTTTAGAATATGCGGTTTTAAAAATAAGAGGACAAAAAGGGACTAACGTTGAACGGCTTGAATAAACTGTTCGTATACGCGATGCAGATTTAAAGATGTAGAGGCACTACAAAGTAACACCGATGTCCTAGTACAAGCGTGCGATGAGATAAGTCTACAGGTAAACAGATAAAAAATACATAAGCCGAAACACAGGGAATAGAAATACGTACATAATTAAGAATGAGAACAGAGAAAGTAAACAAATTTAAATACTTGGAAGCATATGTAACAAACAAAAACGAGGTAATGGAAGAAATAAAAATTAGTATAGTATCGGGCAACGCATGTTTTCTATTCAGTCTAGAAACTCCTAACCTAGCGATTAATATCTAGTTGAAATTGAATATATACAGAACAGTTATTCTGCCGGTAATACTTTACGGTTGCGAAAGCTGGAGTACGACCCTAGCAGATGAACATAAATTACGAGTGTTTCAAAATAAGATAGAGAAAAATACGGACCGAAACGGGACGAGATGGCTGGAGAATGGAGGAGACTGCATAACGAACTTCAGACTTCACAACTGTTGTAAGAATAATAAAATCGCGACGACTAAGATAGGCAGACCATGTAGTTCGGATGGGAGAAAAACAAGACTATTCCATCTTGGTTGGAAAGCCGGATGGAAAGAGACCGTTGGGAAGACAGACAACGTTGGGAGGACAATATTAGAAGGGATCTTCGAGAAGTAGGCGGATGATGAAAACTGGCTTAATCTTGCCCAGGATAGAACCCGATGGCGATAGTTGTTACTATGGCGATGCAGTTGCGAGTTCTGCAAGCCATAGTGAGTGACAATATCGCTATACCCTTTTATACATAGCCTACAGGTTACTAGAGAACATAGATATACTCACTTCACTCACACACTTCATATAATATTGTATCATGTATTATCCGAATGATTAATTTTGCTACCACCATCTGTATTAAGATTTAATATTTTATTCTGATTGTATGTGGACTAGTACATTTTTATTGAACAAAATTGTACTTTATATTTTAAATTGTAAAATATCACTATACCGTTGTATACAAACAATACTAGAATAGTACTCATATTTAATATATTTTTGTAATGTAATTGTGTGTTATACCGCATGCGCTATTATACAAATGATTAATTTTACTGCTAGTTGAACATATGTATTAAGGTTCAAAATTTTATTCCGATTATGTTCAGATATATATTTGGGTTGAACAAAATTGTAATCTATGTTTTAAATTGCCACAGACTTGAATTGTATAGGTCATAGCATAGGTGTTAATATCACGTTACTTTCATACATTCATTTTATTATATTATTGTCGGCCTGTGGCACCGTGGCTACTATCATTCAATAATGCTTTATTTTTTCTGGCCATCTCCATCTTAAGAGTAGTAATCTTTAGGCTGGAGTTTGTTCGTAACTATTATGTGCGAAGTTTAATAATGAATAGATGGTAGGTGTTTTAAGCATATGGTATCTCAACTTTACAATTATACGAACAGATATACTAACTGACATTTATTTTGATTCGTATTGATAGTTGAATTGCATCTAATCTAATTCAGAGAACTTCCATTAGGCTTAGATCATTTGCATACATTTACAGTTTGAGGTGGCGCTGAATATATCTTGAGATATCTGCATCTGTTCAAATACAAAAATAAGTACTAATCTTTGACGAGCTCCATGAAGCCAATTCTTTATTAACATATCAACACAATAATATATTAGTCAATTTATCTCATATTTCTCTATCCGATGAGTTTCCTTTTAGAAGGTTTATCCTTTGGATCAGACGGATTAAATACTAATATGAAAATATCCAAAACTCTTCAATATTAAATTAACATTGCTTCAAAGCTATTATAGAGTAAGTGTTGACATTGTCGAACCTACTTTAACTATACTATTCTTGAAGATTCAGAAACAAGACAAATATCTTATTTCGTTCTTCATGTTCTTACTAAGTCCTATGTTCCTTTTGGTTCAAAGTTACTGAATAAACCCATCTTTTCAACTAGTAAGTAGTGGTCCTCCATGTAGTGGGGCTGGACACAGACAGGGCAGTTAGTCAACAGGTTGTGTATATTACAGTAGAGATCTGGCTCAAAAGGAGTGCTCGAACTTGTCCTAATTTTCAGTCTATTTCTAATTCTTGCGTCTGGCATTAGAGGTCGTAAGATAGTCATTTTATTAAAATCTTCTGGCAGGGCAGAGAAGCGACTTGTGCATTTTCTTTATCGGTGTTATTTTGTTTGTGTGTGTATGATTATGGAGCTTTCTCTATATATTATTTTATTGGCATATTATAGATCGTGTGTCACTAGGAGGAGATGAACAAGCCTTAGGCCAGTAGTTGATGAGACTTAACAGTTCACTGTTTAAAGGAAGAACAGTATGTTATACGAGAGTTGATCCAGAAATAAGGTTCCCAAAGAGCTCCAGGCGCACGGGAAGGTGCGCGGCTGTTCCTCCACTCTCGATTCCGCCCGGCCGCGCTGCGCCGCTGTCTTGGCTCAGCAGCCGTCCGAGATGGTGGTGCTCATTGTTGCTCCCGCCAAGTGCGAGATTCGTTCCGTAATTCGGTTTTTGCACGCCAAAGGGACTCCACCCGTGTATATTCATCGTCAGTTGACAGGTGTATGGCGACAAGTGTATGTCCGTTCAACACGTCCGAAAGTGGTGCAGGGAGTTTAGTGCCCGTCGGAAGGACGTCCACGATGAAGAACGGAGTGGAAGACAGTTTCGGAGGCGATTGTCGAGATGGTCCAACGCGAAGTGCTTCGAAACAGGAAGATCACCGTCCGTGAACTTGTTGCTCGGATTCCTGGGAGTTCTTACGGTACAGTGGACAGAGCTTTGACTGAAAAATTGGGATATCACAAGTGTTGTGGTCGATGGGTACCGCCTATGTTGACAGCAGAACACAAGGAGAAACGCCTTGCCTGTGCTCGCAAGTTTCTTCAAGTGTCAAGAAGATAAGGAAGGATTGGACTCCATTGTTACGGGAGACGAAACGTGGGTGTTTCATTTCACTCCCGAAACGAAACAAAGTCCAAACAATGGCGTCACTCAGGGTCACCAGACGCAAAGAAGTTCAAACAAACTCCTTCTGCTGGCAAAGTCATGGCTAGTGCGTTTTGGGATCGTAAGGGGATACTGCTGATCGATTTCATGGAACCTGGGACAACAGTCAACTCAGACAGTTATTGAGCAACACTAAGAAAACTCATGCGAGCTATCCAGAACCGCCGGTGAGGACGACTGACAGCCGGTGTAACGTTGCTTCACGACAACGCCCGACCTCACGTCTCCCGTCAAACCCAGGACCTTTTGACAAACTTTGGGTGGACTGTCATGCCCCACCCACCGTACAGTCCGGACCTCGCGCCTAGCGATTATCACTTGTTCCCGAAGTTAAAGGAACACTTGAGTGGCCAACGCTTCCGGAGCGACGATGAAGTCAAAGACGAGGTGAAACGCTTCCTCAACGGGTTGGCGGCGGAGTTCTACGACATTGGGATACAGAAATTGGAGCACAGTCTACAAAAATGCGTAGAAAAAGATTGCGACTACGTCGAAAAATAGAGCAAAGTGTATTATTTCCAACGATTTACATTGCTATGAGAATAAACAATGTTGTCTATTTGTAAAATTGATGGGAACCTTATTTCTGGATCAACCACGTATTATTTATAGAGGAAAAGTCGTGTCGAGCTCATTGGTGGAAAAGATGTTTGGAATGACATGAAGAAACAGTATGTGGTATTTATTATAGGATGTAATGTGTAAAGAACATTGAAGTGATTTTAATTTTATCTATAAATAGAAATTACTTGAATACTTTCTTGTGGTACTAAAAGATTAATGGTAAGAGCATTGTAGTCTTGAAAGACTTACTTGCTATCAAAAAATTTAACGAATATGCTAATACACCTCGAACAAGAGTAAACAAAATTTGATCTAGAGTCCGCACAAGAAAATTATACATTTGGCGAAGAGAACGAAGAGCCTCGCATGCAAGAAGTGAAATATCACTGAATATTCGTGTGAAAGTCAAGAAAATTGTCTATTCAGATTATAACGCTAGATCAATGAGTAGTGATCAATGCAGTACAGTACCATATTCTTTTGGAATACCTTGTAGTGTAAGACAGAGACAAAAGGCAGTAAATAGAAGGGCAGGCAGGATATAGAAGGGCAGGCAGGATATAGAAGGGCAGGCAGGATATAGGACAAGAAAATATCCTGAAAATCAAGAATCAAACAGTAATTCCGAGAACTATATGCGAAGGAATCATGCGAAGGAATCCAACTGTCGCAGATACATATGTTTGTATTCGTATATAAATGTAGGTCTAATATAACAAAAATATGGTAATTATATAATAAAATGCGTAGTCCAGACTACTATTTAGAAGCAATGTCCCTTGTACCATGGTTTAGTAATCTAGGGTTAAGGAAATTGGTTTTGAAGCGATTCTGAAAACCTAAATTCATATTGAGAAATCACATTCCGTTTATTGGTTTTGCAAAGGACAACTGGATATTTCACGATCTTTTGAAGGCTATGGGCCTTTGTAAGATGTATGACAGACAATAATATGCATTTTGATTAATTATTGTATTCGACTGGTTAATTTCGTAAGTTATATAAAGCAGTTAGATTATATGAATTTTGCTAGATTTTATATTATTTGGTAATTTAAACTTGTAACTGGTTGTGCTATGCAAGTAAGAATATATAAAAGCGCCATTTTATTTACGAACAGTGTTCTTCTGGAAGCTGTTATAAAGATGTCCTCTCAGGGCCTCTGGGTCGGGGCCAGCTCGGCTTGTAGATGCTGATTAATCTTACTCTAATTTAGATCCAAAACCTTAGGCTTGAAGAGTTCTTATATTAGACTAAAGTTTTCGGTAATCGAAGGCGCAATATTCTAAATAATAAAACTACAGACGTTAGACAAAGGTTCTGAGCCAGCCCCAGCACCATCTGTCCGCGGTTGGTTGATATCAATAGGCAATAATACTGACTATGAAAAAAACATTAAGATGCTAAATATTTCTTTTAAAAAACGTCTGCAGTAATCAAGGGAGCGAACCTCTCAAGATGAATACAAGAGTCAAAGTGCAGTTGCACAGGGCATACAAGTGCATATTTGATGTAACATTTTACACATAATGTTACTTGGATCTAGTCCGGATGGTTTTTAATCAATCAATATCAAATTTCTACATCACCTAGACAACATTCTAGGGTAATTATTTACAACCTAATATTGGATTAGTTCGCGGACATACTGTTCGGAAAAACTTCTCGTTCGAGGCTGAGTTGTAAAGAAATGACTTATACAAACGCTTTATACAATGCTAAACAAAATTAAAATTATCTGCAATAAAATTACGAGTTGTATTAAAATTCTCAACTTCTTAATTACAAAATATTTTAACTTCAACTTTCAACGTTTATGACATACGAGGGTATCTTTTAAGCGTAATTCTTACTCATGTGCGTGGCCATCCCGAATGAACGTTAAGCCTTTACAATGTATTGCAGAGGATAAAGTGACATTACTTTGGCGGAAATATACCTAATATACACTGTAACGTCAAAATAATATAACTAAGTTCAATTAAGGTTAAGTAGTTTACGTGAGTTTTTGTTTTAAGATAGAGAGATTAATAGGAGATGAACAAGACTTAAACCAGCCTTTGATGAGACGATTAACAGATCACTGTTGGAAGAGCAGTAGGTTATTTATATAATTTATGAAGGAAAAGTCAAGTCGAATTAATATTGATTGGTGGAAAGATGTTTGGGATTCCCTATGAAGAAAGTCTAGAATATTTATCAATAATGCTATTAAAGTTCGTTGATTTTACGTAATAAATAGGCATTACTTGAATACTTCGTGGAAGATAAATGATTAATGGTAAGAACAATTATTGTTTGTGCTCTTGAAAGGTACTTGCTATCAAATAGTTTAACGAATATTCTAGTACACATAGGACAACCAGAGTATACAAGATATGGTCCTAAATAAGGTCAGTAAATACTTAAGGAAACTATAAAAGCCAAATCCTAACAGTTATATATTCTCCTGGGATGGCACCAAGTTTAGAAAACTACCCTAAATGTGAACAGCCTGTTTATGGAAGGCAAAATCCCCTAAAATGTAACTCATGCATTCAATTATATACAGTATCCTGTTTTCGCTATTCTTGTAGGGAATTCCTTTCAGAAGTAAACTTTAAAGTGAAATTCGCTTGAAACAAAAACAGAATACACAGCTATCAATCAAGATGACAGTTAAAATGGTATTTGAACTTAACTGTCGAATGGAACGGTTATGACTAACCAAGAATCTGCTCCCAATCCTGAAAATAAGTTTCCTACATGATGGCTTTAGTATGTTCTGATTAGGTTATGAATTGAATGGTTAAGAAAAATTATATAGAGGGAGAAAATAAGAACTTACGTGAACGGCTACCTAAAATTATTGTACCAAAATATCAGCGTTATCATAATACGTCAAATGATGTACAAAACTATAAAATATTCGCACATAGAAGTGTTCTGATATGATATTAACGAAAAACAAACCGATAGAAAACTGATGATTCTCTGCTAAAATTAACTTAAAGAAAATTGAAAATAATAATAATAATAATGGAAGAAAAAATCTAAGGAACAATCTGTAGTTAATACCCCTAGTAAGACAGAATGAACAACGTAAAATGACATGGTCGAGGTCGAATCTAAAATTTAAAGGAAAAAGCTTTTGTAACACGATTTCGTCCAGAAGTTACAGAAAATGAAATTAAGATCTTATAATAAAGGAGCACAATGCACATTAGTAATAAACTGTACTAAACTACCAACAAGATACGAAACACGTTCCTTTCATGTGAAAATCAAAGAATTATCAACTTGTTAGCAATCCTGAAATTTGGCCTGATGGTACAATGATAGCGCAATTTTATCAAAACAGGTGCAAATAGTCTTGAAGGCTATTAACAGTAAAAATAATGAACCAAATTAAAATATGGTATCAAAACGTGAGGTGCTTAAGAATCCGGAATGAATTTCATTTCATCAGTTGCAAGCAATTACAGTAGGCGCTCTTTAATCCGGCACGTTCGGGACTGCGGTCGAGCCGAATTAGTGATTTTGCCCGATTATCGTACGTCAATATAGTTTTAACTGGAATACTAAAGAAAAATTAATACAGTAGAGTACAATGATATTTTAAATAAGTTGTGCATGAATCAGGTTGTAAAGCAGGGGTGTAGAGGTATCAGGGGTCACCTCAGTACTAGTGTTTCTAAAAGCTGAGACCTTCCGGCCATGTTTCGCATTGTTAAAGCCATGGTTTGGTAGGATCTTTCTGGATATTTTTGAAAGTAATTAGGCATAATGTTGTGGAACTATTTAGCACAACTGAATTAAACAGAACAATATTTCACTTTCATCCTGTTATTAGTGGTGTTGCCAACTTCATATATTTTTAATGACACTACATTTTGTTTTATAATTACACCAAACCAAACTATAATATGCACGGTATACAGTATTGTAAACTGGGAAAAGTATGATTGAATAGTTTTGTCAGTCCACGATACATATAACTCGAAATTACTTTCGTGGCTTAATTATTTTAACCTGATTTAAGTACTATCGCACAGTATTGCGGGTTATACAAAACTGCAGAACGAGCAATGCAATATTGCAAGGATACGAAATTATCTTTAGCATTTTTAAGCAAATACAAGATACTCGAATAATGGAATGTGTCGAAGACTTGAATATGCGTAAATACACTGAATTATGAAAAATACATTATGGAATATAATGGCACTCAAGTTGACATTATGGAATTTTGCAGACGTACATTAATTTGTAAAGTTTGCAACGCTTCATTTTCTGCAAGGCTCGAAGCTATTATTCTGATCACTAGCACGTCAACTCAAACGTGCCACTTTGCACTCTATGGATCATGGGCGGGCGGGCGAAATATTTCACCTTATTTCTTCCAAAGTTTACAACACTACTATGCAATGTTGTAACTTGTAAGTTTGATGTGCTTTCAAAATATGTAATAACTTGACTGTCATTTGAAAGATAATTTTGTACTAAGTTGGTAACACTGCGTCACTGATAGAGCAACCACAAAGCATTAAAAATATCACATTTTACACCTATGGCTGCTATCTTATCTTTGAGACGGCTATTTTGAAAGCATAATAAAGTATAATTCACAAAATAAAGCATTAAAGCATGATGCTATTGAAACATTTGAAACATTACAATATTTGAAGTATTCTTTTTGAAAAAATCTTAAAAGTGACTTTAAAAGTTTCTAAATAATAGAAAAAAACTTGCAATAAATTTAACACAGAATTGTGAGGCTGTACGATTATTTCAACCCCCTGTTAGATTAAAACAAAATAATTTTGAAATTTTACATTAAAAATGTAAGTATAATTTATAAATTCATGTTTACGGAATATGAAAAATGTTTACATATTATTTTCCTTTACTTGTCCACTTATGTTAGATTAATCTTCCACCTAGTGGTTCAGACATCAAACAAAACGAAAGATAGAGAGCCAAATTTACTGTTGTAACAAGGTAGGAGTGGAAGGCTTATACATACGTACAGTGAGCATAATTTGCAGTACTGATCATTTCACAAAAAGCATAATAAAGCATAATTTGCCCCTGTATAAAGCATAATTCTGGTTACTCTACTGATAATGAATGTATATATAAACAGAACAAGTTAAAGACTGATCGTTCAAGTGAATATGATCCTTCTGTCCATAGACTTGATCCTAATAAATGTATTACAACAAAACTTCGAGATTTATGCCATCAGTAACTACAACTCTGTCCAGTCATATCTCGCAGAAGACTACCAAATCGACATTACAGATTTTTAAAACCCATTTAGCACTTCCACCTCTACCTTGCATCTATAGCATTTAAGTTGTCACAGTTTCAGTTTATAGCCTTTTCCAGTTCTTAAACTGATCTGCTCATTCCTAGTATTCAGACTAACAGTAATTAAATTGTTACTTTTAGTGTTTTATCTGATAACACCCAACTAAAGCGCACTCCTTTTAAATTTCCTTAAGTTTAGTTCCATCTTATGTTGATTTATATGATTTACCCATTGAATTTTCTTTCAGTTTAAGGTTCTTTAGAAGAAAGGGAAAAATGTATTTAGTGAAACGAATGTAAATAAAAGGATTTCTGACAGCTCATCGTTCAACTGTGGTTTCGTGGCAACCTATTGAAAACCACAATGACGTGGCGAGCGCTGAATGAGAGTAGTAGTGGTAGTGACCGCTAGGTGTGATGTAATACACCGTTATGAGTTTGCGACGGAGGTCAGCGAACACCTGTCTGTAGTAGAGCCCTCGGGCTTGTTTACTAGTCAAGAGATTGCTTTGCACTTCAACACGCTTGTAAAACAAATAAGGGCAAGTGAGTGCCAGAATGTGTGAATGGTTTTCATTCTTTCAAAGTATCCGGCTGCCCTTCAAATCGAAATATTCATCCGATGCTGCAGTGTTAAATCAAATTGAATTTTTAGTTATTGATATGCAAACTTTGTATTTCTACGTACATAATTTTATAAACTCAAGTTTAAGAATTGGCAAAATCCATTGTAACAACCACAGGCGTTACAAGACATAGGTCCTGAGTCTACTCCAACGCCATCTGTCCGCGGTTGGTGGAACTGCGTCCACCTGAATGACAATGTGGTCAGCATTGCGCGCCACCTGGCCACAAACAGACGTATTAGGGGCTTTCTAGACCGAATGGCCGTCACGTCTTTATTCACGTGACTCCCGATGCTGGGTGAACGTTGAAAAGTGGGACTCCATCCGGGAATTGAACCCGGGACCTCGCTGACATTAGTCCAACGCTCTCACCGCTAGACTATGGAGTTCCTAGAATCGATAATTACTAAATAGATTTGCTGCAGGGACGAAACAGGAAACTGGTTTCAAACAGGAAAACTTTGCTTGAAAGTTGTTGCGCATAAGTATGCAGTATTCCTATGTTAAGACATTTTAACCAAAAACATATCAGTTCTTCCATCTCTCTAATAAGTATGGTCTTGTGTGTACATAGTGATTCATTCTTTCTGGGACTTTAGAATGCTGCTGGGTACCTCTTTTAAAACGAACGGCTTGCAATGAAGGCAAAAAGAAAAAAAAAATCTGAGGTTAATAAACACCAATACTACAAACAAACGGTTTCAGAGTTCCAATATCCAAAAAATATTCCTCATAAGTATGTAGTGTAGTGTCGCTGCAAAATTATTTAATAATACCGAACACTCCAGAAAAAGGCAGGAGGAGAACTTCCTGTGAACGTTGCGGTGGATGGACCACAACTGATGTTAGTTCCTGTGATGTATTCGACTTTACTGTATTGTCCAT
>JAGDQP010002152.1:0-83561 GCA_022664845.1 Lepisma saccharinum
GAATATGAAATTTTGTACATCTGCACATATTTACCATATCTCCTTAACGGCAGAAGCTCATATTCCTATCTTTAACATCTTTTTTCTTACGGGGCCCCCAAATCGTCGATTTTGCCATAAACTCTTGTTCCTGTATAACATGCTTCTGGCAGTGCTAACGTTTTCTGACTTGAAGAACTTGGCTCATGCACTGCCGTGCATGTTGATAGTAAGCTTGAGCATAACTTTGAAACATGTAACGGTAGATGGATAGAAAATTGTCCTTGACAACTGTAAGCATTTCATGCCTGTCTATTTCATTAAGAGCATTTTTTATTTGTAATATATATAATGAGAAAAATGAAAATATATATATAATGTTCACATATTTCGCAGGCAAATTTATGGGACAAAAACTGGTTAAAAAGTTACATTAAATATAGCTAGAAATTTACTTCGCTTTCGAGATGCTGCAAACCCTACTATTCCAGAAATTCAAGTACTTAGTAAATAATTCTCTAAATATCATGAAATGATACAATTTACTTCTCTTCTTTATATAACTTACATTTTCTACGTTTTACTGTTTTAATTAGCAATAGAAGTACAGCCCTTAAAAAGTGTTTTTTCGTCATTAAAAATAACCAATTTGCTAATAAGTTCTTTTGTCGCCAGAGGTCAAAATGCTAGGAAAGATGAGAGTCACCTAGCAGTAGTTTGGAGAACTCGCTGAACGCTTGCAGATGAACAGATGAATTTATTATTACAATTGCTATTTTTGACAAGTTTTTAACATTAAAATTTTTTAACAAATTTGTCCTTTTGACCTACTTACTCATTTTAACTTTCACAGTAGACTGAATGAGGTTTTCCTGGTTTCTTCTTCAGACATACTAGGAAAATGTCCAGATAGTACCTACTAACCAGACCCTGACCGAATAAATACGAATATTCTTTCCTCCTCCCTATTCCGGCCTGACCCTGAGATGCCTCAAGGCGATAAATAAATTCAATTGACCTCAATTTAGTAAATTTCAAAGTAAACATTCTGCGAGCGTGTTTACAAGATTTGTCTCCTATATTTGTTATATCTTTGACTACATGTTGAATTCCCCGAAGGATAACATCCCTTATATCTATAAAGAGCTTATATTCTAACAGAGTTCCAGAAATATAGCTGATATAATACAATCAGTAATGTATCCCTCCAAACAATTAAAGAAATGTTGAATATACAGTCATGAAATGCTTTGTTTTACATAAATTTCCTTTCAAGAAGGGACAGAAGACTACATAACTTGAAAATCTTTTCTTTACCATAAATGCTTTTACGGTCAAGTCTTTTTTTTTTTAAAAAATGCTCATAACAGATGCCTGATTGAACGTTACATTAAACGGAATACGACTCATAAAGACACGACGGAGGCCGCGAAAAGAGGTAATGTTACGGCGCGATGCGACGGACTCTAAATGTCGAGCATTGGTTTGAGTTCCTCCGCCCCCTAGTCTTATTCAACCTTCGTTGGTCCTTTCTGGCATTTTAAAGTAAAAGAAAGAAAGGATGAGAGCGAGAGACAAAGAGGGAGAGGGAGGAAGAGACATAGAGAGAAAGGGAGAGAAGCGTCTGCCTCCAATCTACCTCAATTCTCTTGGCAAACAACTTTACATTAAACTTTAATAACAATTTTCGCATGGGAAGGGGGAGTTTATGTTAGGAACATAACGAGAAGCCAGATTTTCCAGAAGAATAGAGGCACATAGTAAACTATTGTAAACGTTCGTTAAAGTCAACTGGATATAAATCGTTTTGTCGTTCTGAAATTAAAATCACAGTACACTTTTTACTCATACCACGTAACAGAAGAAACTTGCATAGCCTAAATCACAAGATAAAGAGATCAGATTTACACACACACAACGGGAATGACCATATGAGGAAACAAGTTGTTGGATGAGACATGGTACATCTCATGGAACATGTGGAAAGTTTTAGATGATGAACTTCATACAAGTAGTTGGCGGGAGGAAAGCTTGACTATGTGCTACATACATACACACAATGAAACTATGAATGTTACAAAGGTGGGTTGGGTAACCGTTCGGTCTAAGGCGTTTGGCCAACGACTCAAAGGTCCCGAGTTCGAGTCCCGTTAGGGGCATGGGTGTCTTTTAACTCGAACGTGACGGGCCGAAGTCAACAGTTACTAGACTGGCACATATAAAAATAAAGTTTACCATACTATTACAAAGTTGAGTTCTTTGTGTAAATGAGATCATAACTGGTTCATACAAAGGACATACAAAGAGATAGACTGATTGATTGACACTCATATTTTCTTAATTTTATGTAACAACTTCGTCTTATTTTTCATTTCCTGTCAAATCGTTTTACGTATATATTCACTAATAGCACTTTCTCTTACCCAACATTAATTCTATCTGGATTACTTCAAGGATCTGCACTCTCGCTGCTAATGCACTACACAGCATTTCTAACCACAGCAGAAACAATACAACAAATTAATACCTCACTAAACACAGCCATACAATACTCTTGGAAATGGTGCGCCATATGGCGACTTACCCAGCAAGCTCCCCCAAATCTTGTCCAAAACTATCGAATTACTCTAGAATAAACGCCCTTTCCGCCAGCGCAAAGTGCTTCATGTGAAGTCAAATTTCGCTTAATTTTGCGCTACGACAAATAGTTTCCGAGATATCGTCGTTTAAAGATTTGGATTTTTTTCACTCTGGTATACGTATGTGCTTCATATATCGTCGTTCAAGTTTCCCTGACGTCACTAGAAAAAAAATCTTAAAACTACCCAAATGACGATCTTCAGTACAACGGAATCCTAACAGACTAGACATTAGAGTTGAAGGAATGGCCGTGAAACTCATAATAGTGAGGTTGCTTAGATCAAGTATTAGCCAGAATCGTGACATGCAGGATTAAAGCGGCAGATTTTGCATAGTTCTTCTATACCCTCAGTACAATCAATTTGTAGGGAGGTGCCCAATTTTCGGGTCCGCCATCTTTATTTTATTCAAGGTCTTATGATTTTTCTTCAAACATTGCTGATTATATCCCCAATGGTTGAGTTTACAGCCAAAACTGTTCGATTAACTTTATTTCAAATTAAATCACTTACAACTTGAGTGCAATACCGCTTTTGTAGTTTTAATTGTTTTCGAGATACTGTACAAGCTTTCAAAATTTTGACATTTTATAAGTTCCTATACGAACCTGTAATACCGGTAGTTCGTTGGGTTTGTTGAATATACCCAGTGCAGTTCTTGTCCGAACGCAGATGTGGGTCCGAACCGTGGCTGTGGGTTCCTTCAGGTTCCGTCCGGAACGGACAGCGTGAAGCTCGATCCGCTTTATTATTTTCTGACAATATATGACATAGTACAAAATTATTGACACACGTATACAAATAGTGAGCAATAGGAATCACGTAGTTTACATGGCAAATACGTCGATTCATAGAATACACTACAGCTACTTTTTTAGGTTACTCGAGAAGGGCCGCCACAGCTGCTACAATAAACTCGGTGACAAAGATAGGATATGCTTGAGAGAAGCGAGCCACAAAATGTTCCGTATTATCTTGCAACACAACTTAGACGGACATACGGGTGCCATCCAAAATCAATAGTACGGACAAAGTCGAGTTGAAACAAATCACAGGGCACTGATAAAGTTTTCTTAAGTTGAAGCATTGTCCAATGAGGAAATATATTTTCGGTGAGAGCCGACACTGGCGGCTGTGTTGTGGCCAATTCCCCAGGGGACGAAAAAGGCTTCAATATCTGATTGTTGAGAGACTTTGACAAACTGTAGGACCGGGGAAGGGAAGCGTCTTTATCTTCAGAAAGGTCCCTGTCCGAAGCTGAATCTCCGTGCGTCCCTGGTTCATCTTTTTCAACTGATATGGGCGTCTTCTAGATGGCCCACATCAGGTACAGATTGGATTTCGCTGAGCTCTTGAATGAGTTGTCTCCAGAATTCCCAATCGTCGGGTAATACGTTCCAGGGTTCCTGGATTCGAAGGTCGCGAAGAACATCGACGTTGCGAGCCTGAGCCAAATACAAGAACATCAAGCGGTGTTCGCCTGGAGGCCGCTGTAAATCTTCTTGGTGAATGTCAAGTTCAAGTAGAAGGTCGGCGAGAGGATCTGGGAGTTGCATCGGCGGCTCAGTAACGGGGTCTTCGTACTGGATTCGGTCACCAAAATAATCCACCCAAAAATAATTTGGATTATGAAGAGGTTGAGGACCCAGTCTTGCGGAGCCCCTCCTTCTTCTTCTTCTGTGTCAAATTTGTCCGTTGACGAGCAAAAAAGATGAGTAGCATGGGCCACTATGCCGCAGTGTCCATGCTATGCAACTCTTCACTTACAGTTAATATTAAGAAAAGTCTATTAGTACCTATTAAGGAACTCGTTTACCTAGGAGTAAAAGTGTCAACAATACTATATCAGTCTCTATTTTGCCTAAGCATCTTCATATTTTGTGCTTTGCGCCAACGCTATTTTCGTTAACCTCTTCCCGTCTTCGAACAGTCATCGCTGGCTACATCAGTTGAAATACTAAACATTATCTTTAACACTAAAAAATGCTTTACATCTTACAAGCCATTCCATGTTCACTGACTTGTGCTGAGAAGGACGTACACAACTTTTCATTTTTAGTCATGAAAATTTACTCACTCCCTGTTCTGATTTACTTGCTGTTCTGACGTCACTTCCGTGAATATTTACTATACCAGGACGAACTTGTTTCCGCGGCGCATAAGGATTGTTTCACTCTTCGGACGGCCTTTATTACACGTGGCAACATTGCACCATTTTCACTAGCGGCGCCCAACGGACAAGTTTAACCTTAAAGGGGTTTGCATTTCGCCTTAACGTCCTACGTTTCTTTGTACAAATTGTTGCAATTTTGTATCACATGTTTCGGGTTATACATAAAAGATTACCTCCAACTTTTTTTTATTCGTCTATGTCACTTGTATCCTTTGGCCTCTGGGCTCCTCAAATAAAGTTAACGGTATAATTCTTAAATCAGCAGCTTTTCTTCTAATATATCCTTATTTCTGTCCTCTTAGGTTGGGCTAGTTGTCCAGCGACTTAGAAAAATACGGTATGGTTCAGTGTTTTTTTATTGACCACGTGATTCACCCTAGTTCACGGTAACCATAAGAGATGGCTCTACCGCCAAATCCTGATGACTTCCGCCTAATATTTTCTACTAGAACCAAGTCATGGTTGAAATATATGTATCGTCTCGTACTTCATGTTAATTCCAATGTGATACGTTACAAGTACTGTAACTCTTTTTTCTGTTTAGAATATCCGGTTAGAATACTTTACTTACCTAAACATAATAAAGTTTTTGTTATGTAATTGAAGACGGTTAGGTGGCAGGTGTTTACTTTGAGTATTGAAAACTCCCTCACATGTGAAAGTATCAATAGATGGTCCATCTTTAATACTGCTTAAATTGTTTTTATATAGTGTTACAAATTGACTTAACATTGTTATCTGTCCTCCACATGACTCTGTACAATTAATAATAGAAGATCAACGTTTGCTAGAAGTGGATATTGTGCAGGAAATTATATACCAATGTTTGTCACTTTCCAATACTGTACTATGACTGCAACTGCTTGCACCTAGGCAGAAAACAGAAAAACGTATTTAACTTGGTAAATGTTTTTATATTCTGTTTTCAATACAAAAGTATTTTATAGAGACACTGGCTTTCAAACCAAACGTGTCTGTGCTCACCAAGCTAACTAAAATCTGAATTGAACCTATTTAAAGGAATCTAACACATAAAAACAAACCAGCGAGAAATGTTTTTTGCGAGAAATCTTGGCAAACAAACAAGGCGGGAAATAATTTCTCTTCTTAACCCAACAAGAGTGATTCATAGCTAAATGTCTTTACATAGCTCCTGTCGCTGGAATTTGCTGCTATTCATTTTTCACTTCTTCTTTTTTTCCCCTATTTCTTAAGACATAGAAACTTGGAGGAAAGGGAGAAGGACAAATTACGACATTCGAGTGACATTATGGCGCGTAATCAATCTACCAATGGCTGAGATTACCTCTAGCAAGCCAATAGCAAGGTAGCTAGCTTATCCAAAGTGAACCAATCGATCTGTCGATAAAAGCACTCAAGCGTCAGGATTCCTGATTTTTTCGTCCAATCGTTTCTCCTTTTCTTCAGCACTTTCATACATGCAATTCAGACGTTATGGATGATAGGAATATATATGATCTATTAGGAACGAGAAAAGCAATGTGGTATTTTATAAAGACGATTTTATGTGAGAAAGATGGCACGTACTCTGAAAGATGTTATAGATTTATAATTTTCGTCTGGATTTCAAATTTTACGATCTCACTTCCAAAACTTTTCTGTGTATGTTCTTGAACTTATAAATCTCTTGTTAAAAACGGAAGTGTTGATATTTACAATGAGTTTAATGACTTTAATTTTAATTTACGTTTTGTTGAGCTCAACATGCTAAACTTGTTACAAGTTTGAAAGATGACATCCCTCCCTCGGTGAGTATTCTTATGGAGAAAAGGATGGACAAAGTACTAGTCCAATATTTTGCTGATGAAACTGATTAAAGCCTGGGAAACCTTAACCAGATTGGCCGACAGGAGGAAATGTATCTGTATTTGTTAATAGTACTGGTCCAAATTCTGTGACCTTGAAAACTAAACCGTTGGGAATGTGTAAAATTTCCCAACACATGAGGATCTAATTCGTCGTGTTTTCAGTGACATTAAATGTATCACATCTTCATGGTAAATAATTGTAATGAAATTCATAGTGTATAGGAAAAGAAGCATTTATTTCATGACAATATGGAGACTTCAATTCCAACTTTTGATATGTATTTCTCCCCCTCATTGGACCGAGCTGTTGAAACTCAGTTGGTACAATAGTAACATAAGTCATCGGACCGATATTACATCCTCAATTCACAGTTGGAACAATGAATTGAGATTGAACCCAGCGGTAGGCCATTCTGACTGTATTTTTAAGATATTTTTCTCACTCACAACAGAGTAATGCATGTACGGTACCTTCAAACTATACCCTGGACGATTTCCTTACAACATCCTTCACCTATCATATCCCGGCATGAGCTAAAATGCCGAAGGGCCAGAAATGAAATTAAAATTCCCCTTTGATGCTCAAGCTCTATGACATTGAACAGCTATGTCATCTGTCTGTCAATGTCATTTGTCATCTCTGTTCATCTTAGCGTGGTTGGGGCCTTCGTAAGAGACATTGATCCCTTTTATACTCCTCCTCCCCAGAAGAAATTTTCCTGTGAGTTTTCTCATGTTTCTGCTCAAGGAAATGTTGTAGGGTTCTTCAGGGGTGAGCTCTTTCTGGTGTTCTAGCAGCTCCTCCATATTCTATTCAGTGTTCACCCAACTCCAAATCTAGATCCTTTACTGCGACAATAATCTCATCCAGCAAGTCGTCGAAATCCGCGGCTTACACTGGTCAGAGCACAGACTCCTCCAAGCTGAGTTGAGGGTCCTTTCAATGGATTCAGACATTCCTTGTGGATCAGTCTGATGTCTTCCACAATGTCAAATTTGTTCTTGCAGAAGTCTTTCCCTATTGCTTCGGATTGAAACTTGCAGACGTTAAAGCACCTTCTGAATAGCGCACGTGTGCACAGTTCCTTGAAGTTGGCACCTGTTGGCCCATCGGCTAAAGCAGAGATGTTGTGTAGAGAGGCAAGAACTGGATCTTTAAGAAATTATACTGAAACTGCAGTTCCTCCTCCAGGTGTTTTGGGTGATATGCTGCATTATCAAGCAACAGCATGGCTTTCATTTCCCAACGCTGGATGCAAAGATTTCCACTATCCACTCATTGATTGGATGACTCAAGCTCTTTGTTTCGATATCCACAAGACAACCAGCCTTGCTTTAACAATATTTTGTTTCTTAAAAGCTCTTAGATTCTTTTAGTGATAAACTAGTCGGGGTTTCAGCTTCAGGTCTGCACTTGCATTAGCTGCAAACAGAAGTGTTAGTCTATCTTTCATTGGCTTGTGCTCACGCAAACGTTTCCCTCTCGTATTATATAAGTTCTGTGCATATCTTTTCAGAGTAGCACAATTTTGTCAGCGTCGAAAACTTGTTGCGGCAATCCCCTTCTTTTTAGGAAATTCCTGGAAATTCTGGGCAAGTTTTAGAGCTTCTTCCTTGTCAATACTTAAAATGGTTAGAGACGATAGTAACAAGGTGTCGCTTGTATAATGATTTGCCCGATCCAGGGAGCTCGGGAGATGGCGCCTGTGATGCGTAACCTATGAGATAGATATTTTCCGTGCGTGCTGATACATGAAGCTTGTGGATCTTCTAAGATAATGTATTACATATGTCCTGTATGTGCTAACTATATGAAATGGAACCATATTCACGTGCGTCTATTATAAGTCATCATTTAGAACTTAGTTCACTGTAGCCTATGTAACTGCCTTATTTGTATTTTCTGCGTACTAACGCTCATACGTAGAAAACTAGTAGGTTTCTAGTAGTTTTGTTTATTGAATGGGTTTTTGTGGTCGTTCTAGAAAGAAAGAAGGTTCCTTAAGGGGTAATAACGTATTAAAGTTATTTAATTACTTGCGGGGTAGTCTCTATAAGATATTAGATATACGAATGGAGATTGGAGACCATCCTCTTATTCAGTGGAGTCTCCTAAACTACCTGACAGGAGATCGCCTTTCGACTATTGAAGTCTCCTAAATTAAAAGAGCGTGGAAAAACTATGGTATGAAAATTGAAGAGTCATTTGTTTATAACAACATGGTAGATATCAGAACTGAAAACACGAAGTCACCGGTTGTCAGTGTTGCCAACCAGATATAATGTGTATTTTTTTAATGGCACTACATCATGATAATGGGTATTTGTGATCTTCTACTGATAGTAAAGAACAAACGTGAAGCGCACACCGCCGTGTTGCAAAGTAGAGATAAGGCACAAGATGAAATGTCCTAGGAAAATACCTAATTTGTATCAGATCGCGAAAACTTTTCTCTGTTATCCATAGTTTGTAACACTACGGTGTGTGCTTCACATGTGTTGTTTACCATCACTAGAGGATGCCAAACACCCAATAACATAAAGTAGTGCTGTTTAAAAAATTTACACATTATACTTAGTTGCCAACACTGATAAACCGGTGACATCGTGTTCCAGTTCTAACATCCACCATGCTGTTAGAAACAAAAATTCCGCAAACGAAATTTTCATTCAGTGCGTCGTTTCTGATTTATTGAGATTTATTAATTTTCTTCCCAATGTTAGGCATCGATTTTGGGCAACCAGTTGGAAACGCTGTATCTCCAAAATAAGGCTTCGGAGACCTACTTTTCCTATCATGAAAATGCTTGTACTTGACCCCTCTTTTCATCTTAAATTTTTCATACCATAGTTTTTCCGCAACCTGTATATATAAGCGGAGATTCCCTGAGAGGGTGGTGTCTCTTCTTCGCCAATCGAGGCTTCCAGTGTGTACCAGCCTCTCAGATACTCAGCATATGATCATGAATTCTCCCAGACGCCCCTTCAAAGAGGATGAAACTTTAAAATATTTTCCATTCACGCTTCACCTTTTTGCTTACACTCCCCAAAACATAAAGCACTGGCGAACTCTCTGATTTCATATATAAACCCTTGACAGATACTAGCTATGGTAGTTAACCAAATAGGGGAGGTGGTAATTTATCAAGCTTCGAACTATGAAACACGTACACATGAATAGAAAGCTTATAGGTAATTATAGACTTTGTAAATTAAATTGAATGGCATTAATTTCGGACCAGACACAAAGTGACCCGTTTTCATACTTTCCTTGTAACGAACGTGAGAGTGGTAACGGAGGAACAATCCCCGGAGAACAATGCAGTGTTTCTGCATATAATAGGGCAGTTTGTAGGCGTAAGAATTCAATTTTGAATGGTTTCATGTATGATCCAAATTGATTCTGAAGCAGACCGCGTATATCCAGAATTAACCTCTGTAGAATGTGAAAAAGTAGTTCTATATAACGGCCACAAAGGAGTGCAAATGAAGTTGACAATTATGGTGAATGAATAAAATGAGTGACAAGACCGTTGATTGTATACACGCGAAAGAGTCATCCTGTGTTTTAGCCTGTTCAGCGAAACTGACGGTGACTGTAATATTAACTGTCACTTAGAAAATGGGTCCGTATGTCGAGTTGCGGTTAGATGGTAATACTAGATGAAAAAAAAGTGGTTCTCTAATGCATCATAGGTCCTAATTGTAGTTAGTGAAATAACACCATTTAGAGTAGATAGGGGAAAAAAAGAGGAAAAAATCTCTTCAAAATTAATTTTTCATTCTTTAAAGAATATGCGGTCTGAGGTGTTAGGAGATTTTTCATCAATGTTCAAGACGCGTTGTCCTGAAACCTCATTCTCAAGCTCAAATGTTTCAGTACTAAACCAATAATCATATGTAACAACTGATTTTCTCAAGACTTTGTTTCAGATTCCAAAATGTCTGCTTGTGATAAAAGAGTGAAACAATAATAAAGTAATCCGTAACAATTTGAAGCTAAAACGCTATTATACTGATATGGCTACTAAAGTATCGTAAGAAAGTTTTCGTGACATATTTGAAGTCAATATGGGAATCAAACATGTGTCACATAAATTAAAAGTGAAAGATTTATTTATACAGAACTGCCAGATTGGGCGAAAAGTTGAGAATCGGGCCAACTCTAAACTGATTTGGCTACCAAATTTTGGAGTTATGCGATTTGTGGCTATTTGGGCTACTAGTAAATCTTGTGTTTGAACTTGGGGGAAATATTCGTACATTTTAAGTAGATTACCAAGACATTTGGTAATCATTATTATGAGAGAGAGAGAGAGAGAGTACATTGGGCTACTGACAATCGAAATTCGCTATTTCTCTCCGCTTCAGGGGCTACTTTTTGCCTCGAACGTCTGGCAGGCAACCCTGGAATCGACGTAAAATTTGCAAGATAGGTTTAATTAGCTACACCTTCTTACTACCTATCGCACTCTCTGGAATGTAGTTTCAACAGGACAAACTCAAACAAAATATACAACAGTAATTACCGTATTTGTCGGTGTATGGACTCACCGTCGTATCCTCTTTTTGAGGACGATTTTCGAGGGAAAAAAGTGCGTCTTATACACCGGCAAATACGGTATATAGGAAAAGAATAAAATTAACGAAAAAGATGTGCAAGCACACATCATTTTGCTAATTTCACACCATCTATTTCAAGGTGCAAGGGAAGACTGAGATTTGCCCCTTGACACCGGGTTCGAGCTACAGACAAACACTTGTACATCATAAGACCATGATCGAAAAAAACAAAAAACAAATCGAGGGGAAAAATCCCGGAGTTTTGAAATTTGGCCTAGTTGTTCGCTGGTACCTACAGTACAACATACTAAAAGTCCTGGAGCGTGGGGGGGGGAGTGTATGTGGCGGGATGTTTAAAGGTGTTTTTCTAAGTTTTTTTTGCATATATCTCCGTAACTAACAATCCTAGTGAAATTTAGTCTGTCTATAAAATTAAAATAGAAAAAATTTTCTACAAGAAAGGTCCTCTTCAGTTTTGTCGTAGGATGAATAATTTCAAAGTTATAGGGTAGACAATATATTGGTACGTAAAAAATAGTATTTTTTAAAGATTTATCTTTATATTTAAAGTAATTTGCGTGTAATTATGTAAGTTTATGTTAATAACCGACAGTATCATGCATTAGGAACGTTTAAATAGGATGAAAGTTGGTATTATCGTGATATTAAATAATCTCGTGATAGTTTTGTATTGCCGTGCCACGAAATAACCTCGCCCAGGAGAAGCTGCCTGTTCTTCGTATGTGTTTTGTAAAGGTCCTGCCAGTCAGCGAACAAAATGGTGCTGGGCAGAAACACACGTGTTGACCAGAAGAAAGAAAGAGGAACTATCACGATATTACCTATATCACGATAATAACAACCTTTACAATATGAACAATTAATCACTTAACATTAACTTTGTAATTAATGTTTTACTTTGAAAAATGGGTTTTTCAAAGTTCCGGTTCTTCGGGTACATCCTCATCAAGCTCTTCGTTTTCTGGTGGAGGGGAATTGATGCAAGTTCCCTCACAATTGCCACAAAGTGAAATGTATTTTCTACTAGCCTTATAACATCCACACGTACCCCACAACCAGCGGTACAATTGCAGAAAATTGTCTTCAAGGCTGAGTCAGGAGCTGCAGGATCCTTTGTCATTAGGGGTTCTAGTGTTCCGTCAACGCCTCGTATCCATCCCCACTCTTCAGGTGGCAGCTGGTTATCCAACCAGTTTTGAACTTGCAAATAGTCTCTGTAAGCATGCTGCTGGGCAGAGCCTCAGGTTGGCGGCAAAGATGGAAGATCTGGCTTCAACTTGTTTGATGATTTCAAGAAAGCGGAGAACATATTGTTCAAGTCTTTTTGACGAGCATGATACATTGCTAAAGACATCTGCTCAACAGCTTGTGGCAGGCATCATCTGTGGTGTTGATGAGGGCTCATAAAATACATCTCCAACGGATTTGAGGCTTTCATCTTTCCCAAACAATTTCACCATCAGTGCTTTGCCTTTCCTGTACACGGCTGAGGCGGTGTCGCACCCACTGAACCCGTGGATGAACAGAATGACAAAGAACTCTACAGCTCCTGACTCAATCCTCAAGACAGTTTTCTTCAATTATACCGCTGGTTGTGGGGTACGGTGCGGATATCGTAAGGCTGGTAGAAAATGCACTTCACTCTGTGGCAATTGTGAGGGAACTTGCATCAATTCCCCTCCACCAGAAGACGAAGAGCTTGATGAGGATGTGCCCGAAGGACCGGAACTTTGAAGAAATCATTTTTCAAGATAAATCTTAAAATCTTTAAAAAATGACTATTTTTAGCATACCAACATGTTGTCTACCCTGTATCTTTGAAAATAATAATCCTACGACAAAACTGAAGAGGGCCTTTCTTGTAGGAAATTTTGTCTGCTTTAATTTTGTAGATAGACTAAATTTCACTAGGATTGTTAGTTACGGAGATATGTGCAAAAAAACTTAGAAAAGCCATCTTTAAGCAGCCCCCTTACTAGGTGACCACCCTATCAATTCTATACGTTAAGTGTAATTTAGAAACCAAGTAAATTTAATTCAAGACAGTAGAGAACGAACAACAAAAGAAACAAGAGACTCTCTGAAGGGAATACGCCATTTCAGTACAAATTTATACATGTCTTAGCCGTTGGTATGAATGAGTGACGTGAGTTTAGTGCTGTTGAATGGGACATGATCATTGTTCTGGACCAAAGCTGAAATTGGGTCACTTTTTGGAGACATGATGTGAAGCAGGAAACACATTGACTCTGTCCGAAACTTGATTCGAATCACTCGGTGACCTAGTTTGAACCGGTGACCCAATCTTGTTCCTGTGGCTTGAATCAAGCAATATTGTCATTCATGGTGCTCAAATTCCTTGATAAGTTAGCTCATACATCCTTGATAAGTATCTTCAGTTGTATGCATTGCTTTATTTATACCTAAAGGCGAAACATTACGTATACTCGACAGAACGAAAAGCACTGATTTTGAAATTATTCAATGTGAATCTTGGAAACTCTGAATAAAGGTTACTAAATTATATTTTAGAAGCAATTTAAATTAATTTTTTAAAGAAATTGTACAATAAAATCATTTTGAAAATGCAGTAGCTACAGGGTGGGCCAAAAGTCAGATGACAGTTCTGTCACAGAAAAGTATATTGGGCTGGAGGTCCATATTGGTCACAGATGATGATTGGGGGGTGGGGCAAGCGCAAAAACACAAGTGACCACCACGGGAGCCATGTTGAAGTCCGTCATCTTGAATATCACTTTATTTATTTTAAATATGAAGGTACGCATAAGACGCATGTTTTATTATCAGCTTTCTCTCACGAATCGAATGCCGCTGTCTGTGTTGTTCTGTCACGATCGTTGACAAATTATGACCTATTTTCTCCCTCAGTATACCCTTACAACACATGCTCGAAATAACTACCCTGTGCAACAATGGTCTGTTCCACGCGCCTCTTCCACTCCTCATGCACAGCCAACAATGTCTCTGGACACACGGCAGCACAGGCATCCTCAATCGGCTGCACCAGATCCTGTAAATTCCGGATCTTGACAGGGTACACCATGGAGACATCCAGGTTGTCGGAGGACGGTTCATACCCAACGTTCTTCCAGCAGGATGGAGCCCCTCCCCATTACGGATGTGGCGTGCAGGATTACCTGGATCATAAGTTCCCTCGGCTCTCGATTTCTACCTGTGGGGCCACCTTAAGTCCATGGTGTACTCCGTCAAGATCCGGAATTGACAGGATCTGGTGTAGCGGATTAAGGATGTCTGTGCTGCAGTGCGTCCAGAGACATTGCTGGCTGTGCATGAGGAGAAGAAGAGGCTCGTGGAACAGACCATTGTTGCACAGGTTGGTTATTTCGAGCATGTGTTGTAAGGGTATACTGAGGGAGAAAACAGGGCATAATTTGTCAACGGTTCGTGATAGGACAAAACGGAGAGTGGCATTCAATTCCTAAGGAAACGCTAATAATAAAACATGTGCCACATGCTTACCTTCCTATTTAAAAAAATGAAGTGATATTGAAGATGACGGACTTCAACATGGCGGCCGTGATGGTCACTCGTGGTTTTGCGCTTATCCCACCCCCCAATCATAATCTATGGCCAATGTGGACCTCCTGCCCAACAGGCTTTTCTGTGACAAGACTGTAACCTGACTTTTGGCCCACTCTGTATATATGAGTCTCAAAGTATAAATAATTTCTACATACGTTAAAAGTAACTTAAGATATTAAGATGTCTGAAAATATGCACGAAAAAGAAAATGAGAAAATATAACAGCATCTTGTTTCTTTATGTAAACTCTTTCTAACGAATTAAAACAAGTCAGATCTCAGAACTTCATCGTACTAGTCTTTTGTGGATTACTTGTGTGTCGTAAAGAATCTTTGTCGTACGTAATGCCATCTATTGGTGTCCCACGTAATTAAATGCTACCACACTGCTATAGTAATTGAGAATACAAGAAAGGTTAAGAGACTTTGCTCAATCAACTGTTTTCGATTGGTAGCTTCTTAGTGTGTTGGATAGAGTGGTGAACTGCTGGTCAGGAGATCCGTGTTCAATTCCTGTAAAGGCGATATTTTTAAACTGCTTTAAAAAAAACAACAGAAAAATGATGTTAGATATCAAAAACTACGTTTAAGAACGGTTTTCCAACCTTCTGTCTTACAAATACATAGATACATGGTTTAACATCTAGCCAACAGATGGCAGTGCCTACTTCTGAGGATCTTCTTCGGGCACCTTCAGACAGAAAAGCACTTAAGAGTTCTTTGGTATCACCACATACAGGAGCAAGACTGGATCGAAACCGGGTCAGACTGAGTTCCAAGCATAGACCCAGTGACTTGGTCTTGCTAGAAGCCTTACAATTATATACGAGGACTATTTTTTAAGTAAGGTCCGAATGTCAATAAAAACAAAACTAGTATAGATAGGGTCATACATTTTTTTTCTGTACACATTTAGCTATTTTTCTACATAGTTACCATATTTCTTTAAACGTTTATCATAGCGTTCGACAAGTTTTTGAATGATCACCCGCCTGTGACAGAAGCCAATCTTCAGCCGTTGTTTTCACTTCTTTATCGGTGTCAAACCGCTGACCGGCGAGAAACTGCTTCAGGGAATTCCAGTGATAACGTGGAAATCGTGAAACGCCGGTTTTGATTGATTTTTGCGTCAACTGCACATACCAACTCGAAGGTCGGCCCGATCGCGATTCATCATGAACATTGTCCCGCCTGTCCTTGAACGATCACACCCATTTACGCACCTTGCTGTCACTCATTACATATCTGGCGATGAATTCCCACTGCTGTCACGTTCCTTGCTGTTAAAAATCGAATTTAAAAAATCGGTCACAGTCGGGTGATTTCTACGACGTGGGCATACAATTACTTGTCGAAGGCTATGATAAATGTTTAAACAAACATGGTAACTATGTAGACACATAGCTGAATGTGTACAGAGGAAATAACAAAAATTGTATGGCACTATCTTGACTTAAAAAATAGCCCTCGTATTATGATAATGAACGATTTGTTTCAATACATTATCACTAATTATCTTTTCTCGTTGTTCTATTTATTTCAGATGTAAACCAAAGTGGAACAATAGAGAAAAAGGACTTTGAACTTGCAATAGAGGTATGTACTTATTTTCTTTCATTCTTCATTTTCCTTTCTTCTTTCTTTAGTTCTGATTTTTATTTAATTTTCTTCTTGTTTTGCATATAGCAAATCGCGAGGTATGTCGAATACGATAAGACTGCAAGTTTAATATGGGTCCGATATTCTTATTTTGATTAGGACTTTTGAAGGACTGTGTTTGATTCTGAAATCAAAAATACAGTATCTGGAAATCCAAGAAAGTTGCAGCTTTTGTATTAATTTAGTAAATTTTAAACATAAATTCACTGATAGTTATGCAACACGACAGCTTTTGGGGTACGAGCAATTGTATATCATTGCAGGATAGAAGGGGGGAAATTGTTAACATCCTAAAACAACTTCATCTTGAATATACATCTGATTTCCTTTCAATTACATTCATAGGGATACCGTATTCGACGGCAGCTGTACAAAACAGCTTCATTTTAAACACTGAACATAGAAGACAGAAATAAATAAATAAATAAAAAACTGTGAAGAAAGTTTTTAAATAAATTTTCTTCTTTAAGCCACATGAAAAAGTAAGGAAACATTTTGTTTTAAACCTAGGACTTAAGAAGCCGTAATTCCAGACATGAAAAGCAAGATGGCCGTTTTATGGTACGTCATTCTAAAGTTTCACACCCTCCGGAAATTAACAATTTCAAATTTCATGACCCATTTTGTACAAACACGTTACACCTGACTGTGAAGTTCGTTCTTCTTCAAGATATTTTTTTTATAGTTGGAACTACTGCTGCCTAATTCCTATATAATTGCTTTTTTTTTTACCATTTAGCACAATTTGTAAACTGTAAATATACTTTAAAAGTTTTTTAATGGTCTATTGTATGCAATATAGCATTCTTTGATAAGGTCGAAAAAAGAAAATAAATTAAGATAACAAAAACTGGAAATTCTTTTACCAATCCTTATTCACTAATTTTTTAGTAAATGAATAAACTAATGTTACAATAAAAACGTTATGATGTTTTCGTTCCGCAATAACCTCGTAACTTCTGTCTCTTCCGGAATTAAGTTAAATTTCCTTTCAGCATCTGTAAACAGGAACAGTCACCATTGCAAACTCAGAGTGTAAATATTACTTCCTAGCTACTAGTGCCATCTTTTAACTTAATTTGCAACAAGCTCTGCTTTATATACTAATCAAGACCTTTAGAAAATGATGAAAGATTTAAAAAGGAATAAAACTGACGAAGGATGTAGTTTGTTTGTTGGAAAATACGTATGTTTCGTGCCTGTACCCTTAGGAAAGGCAAGGACGAAAATTTGAAAAGTTGTTTTTTTTTGTAACATTAAAAGTTGTAGAGGCAACAGAATCTGCAAGCAGAAGCCATGGTTATGTAATGTCTGCTGGGACGTGTAATCGAAAACTTTCAAAGAAAATTAAAAAGAAGAAAAAAAGAATATATGCAAATAATCTTGTTTAAGTTCTTGAAAAAATATTTTAGCATTTCCAGTCTTTTTCCATCTTCATATATGCTTCTCTCGCCAGTGGCGGATCCGAAGAGGGAGCGCACGTGGCGCATGCCCCCTGGTCAAGGGTATAAATGTTATGTTTTCTTATAACATTTTATTTTTAAAATGTATCTCAGAGGAATCTTCAGTTTGTTTCCTGACAAACATGGACGGATTTATGGAGGACATTCCCCCCAGTTATTTCAGAAAGACTAAATATTTCATTCTAATGGATAGCTTTTAAAGTGATTGCCCCTCCTCCCACCTAAATCCGCCCATACCGACAAATCTAATTTATCTAGAAATGTCCAATTTTGGAGATGCCGGTTTCTTTTTCTATAATAAAACTTGACAATCTAACAGGAAAAATATGATAAATTTATGCTTGAAAAATAATTTAGTTGGGGAATATCGAAAAGGTCCGTGGTCTGCTCCTCGACCTACAGCCACACCCAGTGCTGGATTAAGCTATTTGAGGACCCTGGCTAAAGAATCTGTTAGGACCCTGTTATCTCGTAAATGTAAGTTATTTACCTGTATCGTGGCCCTGAACTGCAGTTTAAGCAGTTGATTGAATTGTCATAAACATCCTAAACGAGCAGATGAAATTTTACACTCAAGACCTACACTTTGGGGTAAAGTGGTCTTCGGAAAACTTCGTTCAATTGATCTATACTGGACATGAACTCGTGACTACCCGCACAGAAAGCGAGCGTGTTAACCTCTCCGCCAACCGGAGATCATTTTTAGGTAGTATCCCTGCATTCAACCGTTCAAGAGTGTGGAAAACTCCTCGGTCAGGATGGACGGAAGAAAGTGTCGAACCTATGTGTCTCCCCAGTCCCTAGCCAAAGACCGCGCTCTTAATCACTGACCCATCTTCTAATCCTTGACACTTAGAAGATGTGGTAACTCATGTAATTAATTCTGTAAAGACATCATGGAATGTATTGCACGTACATCTCTTCAACGGAAAATAAGAAAGAATTCTTAAAAAGGCTTTATACTGTTACAAGCTGAGCTAATGTGGTTGCACAAACTCTTATCAGTTTCAGACGTCATATACAACCTTGTTGAATCATGTACTGTGTGCAACCCCCAGTTTCTATCTGTCATATGTGAAGGCAATGTTGATGTGGTAACAAGCTGTATATTGAGCGAAATAGAGCATGTTATATGAAATGTGTAATCTTTCTGCTAAAGAAAGAAGAGAAAGAATGATTAAGTAGGAGGAGAAGGAGGAACAAATTTGTTCACCAGTGTTGATTAACAATTTCCAAGGAACTTGTAATACGTCACAAGACTAATGACGTCATAATTCATTACCCGCGGAAATTGCTTCGAAACATTAAATAGACTTGTCACATGAGGTCAATAAACTGTACTTCTGAACTGCAATCGAACGACCTTAGCTCTGTTAATAGGGCCTTGGCTTTGCATTCGTTAAGCCCCATGATCGATCCTGGTGACCAGTTATTCCGACTAAGATGCTTCCAAGGCTTTTTCTGATTGGATTAATGTCAGGATCATATCTTCAAGCTAGGCTCTGATCGAATCCCGTCTCAAATTATCTTCCTTACGCTTTCCCAGCCTGAATTAGAGTTGCCTAAAGGCCATGCAAATAAATTCAAATTCGAAACTTTTCGACGGCAGTTTTAGATTAAAGTAAGTCGTAAGATGGTGAAAATTTAATTGCCACGTTTTCTAGAGTCTTAACTAAATGTCACCAACTCTATAAGCATGCAAATAATGATTTATGGTAAAAAGAAGTAACTCTCAGATCCTGTGGAAAAAGTTGCGGGTCATTGATCAGCAGTATCATAAGTGGATGAATGTTCGAGTCCGGGACATTCCCAGCGATTCCGCCACGATTTTCAGTTTGGGATGTGTAAAGTCAAAAATTGGGTGTAAGTTAAGTTTTTCAAGGTTTCTATCGATTTTTGACAGTACAAATTTTAAAGTTGGGGGTGTTCTCGAAGATTCGGGGAAAGGCACCCCCACAGGGTCTGGCGGAATTACAGGACATTCCCCTTCGAACACTGTCAGTGCTAACACACGAATGTCGTGTCTAAATCTAGTTCAGGACATAACTACTATCTTCACTACCGTTAGAACTACCGGAGGCAGGCTATCGCCTCAGATATTGTAAATTCCGTAATGTAAAGGTTATAATTGAAGATGAAAAAAAGAAAAGAAAAAGAAATGTTGCAAGGATAAAGTTTCAACTACAAAAGTACATTTATAAAGCCACGGCCTAACCCTTTCACAAGTCTGAGGGATTACGTATATCTGCGAACCTGTTCTTAGAAAAGGAGTAAAGAAGGGAGCAGCCTGAACCTTAGTTACGATCACGCCATACACCTGGAAACATTTAGGAAAACCTTGTCAGAGTGATCGGCAGAAGAACTCGAACTCGCTTGTCTCATCAGTGCCGATCTGAAGCGCGCGAAGTTATATACTGGACTATTGTAGCTGGTCAAGCACGGACGAGTAAAGAAATATGAAAATTTTAACTTTAGTATTCTTGAATGTGTACAGAAAAGTAGGTTAAGATTATAGATACATTTCAATAGCTAACAGAATTTGAACACATTGCAACAGATAATAATAATAAAAAAGGGACATTTATTATAATAAATACATTTTTCAGGAATACAAGTACATTTTAAACTTTAATACTTCAAGTTTCCTACAGCGAATAATTATACAAGTCTTTTTAAAGATAATAAATTAAGTACTTTTAAACCCGGACTAGAAAAAAATCTTTTCAACACAAAAATTGGCTTTATCGTTTTAACTATTTAGCTTGGCAATAGATGGCAGTGCATGCGCGTTTTCTGAAAGCAATTACCGTAGCTCCCGAGCGTCATCTATCTCTGCTTGGGTGAAATTGCCCATTTGAAAATTTAATAGACCTCATTACTAGTTAGAAATGCTTTACACACTTTTTTTTTTCTTATGCCCTTTGATGACATAGGAGTTAATTTCTGCCAAAGTTCTTTGGAAAACAGGACATAGCGGCTTGGTTTTGTAAAAAGGACCACCATTATGATATCCTGACCTCATTACTCTTATCTCCAACTGATCAGCTTTTTAATGTGAGGATATTACACGCGGCGATTACAATAGTCTAGTATTCTTATCTTGGTGTTTATCGCTTCTTGACATGCATTTCGTTTTCTTCTTCTAGAATGCAGTAATGAAAAGATGCAAGTGATAACGTGAAAAACACTTTTAATTTCGTGGTCAAGGATATAGACATGGCGTGATAGCTTTTTTTTTTTTGTATGGAGAAAATACGTAATGGAACACTTTGAAAATGGCAGTTAAAATAAACATGAAAATATAAAACTGGTTTCAATTCAGTGGCGGCGTAAGGGCCTGAGCCAAGTGAACTTGATAGAGGCGCGTTCGTGAACACAATCGTGAGCGCACACTGCTACTGTTCACGCGCGCCGACTACGTGGGTGCTCCGGGGCTCCAGCACCCACACAAATAATCTTAAAATTTGTTTGTTTCAAATGTTTGTGCAAAGGCAACCAAGCAACACCCCCCCCCCCCCCCCCCTTCCTTGCCTGTCTCTGGCCTATTCAAAGGCAGTCGCCACAATAAAAAATGGAACTATATTGTGAATAGAATAGCATATTTTCGGCTTGCTTTGATGTTTCCTTACAAGTGACACACTACAATACGCCCACTCCATTCATCAACAATTGTTTCAAAATAACTACTTGCCGATATTGAGCACTAACAAAGAATAAACCTAAACACAAGGAAGCAGATGCAACTACCTCAATGGTTGATTTTTTTTTCTTCTTTTGTTTGTTTCAATCAGATAAAAGTGGCGTGGTGTGGTACTGTGGTCACGATTTCAGTGAAGTTATTTTCATGTAATATGGATTGTTATCTTTTTGTTTGTTCTCCGATAGCCAATTGTTTGGAAGGACGCGGGAGCTTAGATTGTACTTGTAGACTGGGAAGTTCTCATTTTCAGAAAAAAGGGGGTGATAGTTAGTAGGGTCTACTGACCGGATGAGTTGAGCAAGAGCTCTTCGCCGGGCAAAACTTCTCGCAATTTTCAAACATGGCACGATTAGTGGACGGCGGAAGTGTGTGGAAAGCTGAAAGACAATATTGAGTACTGCTTTTTCACATACTTTCTAATTCGAACAGTAGGTTTTCAAGTCGCTATGGGTAACTTCGTCATACGTTTGTCGTCGTCATCACAGGTGGATATTACTGACAATGAACATAATGAAAAGCATGTTGAGTTAACAAATAAGGAGCCCGAGAATGTGTCTTCTGCCAGTTCCAGTAATACTAGTACATTAGCAACAAGTGTCAAGAAATCGTCAAGCAGGTAATACCGTGAACAACGGAAAAAAACATTTCCTTGGATTTATTACGACAAAGAATTGGACAAAGTGTTCCGTAGTGTGTGTATAAACGCAGTTTCTCTATTTCCGTCGGTAACTGTTACTTCTGCAGGCAGGGATTCGTGTAATGCATTTGTTCGAAATGGATTTTTGCTTGTGACAAAAGGCAATTGAACGTTTCAGGGTTGACGAGTAATGTACACTTCATCGTTCGTTCTTGACTGCTGTGGCAACCCACCTACCTTGGTGGCAACTACGAAACAGGGAACCAATGTGTAATCTCTTATCTCAACAAGTAAATTAGGAGATATGAAAAGTGGACGCAAGGCGATTGTAAAGATAATAACGTCCCTCCAATTTTTAAGTCAGCAAGGATTAGCAGTTCAAGGTCACACCGATGAAGCTTCAAATATTCTTCAGTTGCTGCTGATCAGAGCAGAAGATGTTCCTGACTTGAAATCTTGGCTGCAGCAAACTACATATAAATGGGTTTCTTACGATATATTGAATGAAATTGTCTCCTTATTATCGAGCGACGTACAGCAAAATATTGTGAAATCTATTAAGGCGGCACAATATTTTTCTCTCATTGTAGATGAGACTTCCGACATATCATTGAAGGAACAAGTATCCATATGCTTCAGATTTGTCGATAAAAATCTGCAAGTTGAAGAAGTGTTTATGGGCTTCAATGAAGTAGCTTCAGCAAGTTCTAGGACATTGTTTGAAATCGTCCAGGATGTCATAAGACGTTTACCTCTCGGCATAAAATACCGTCGTGGTCAATGTTATGATGGTGCGAGTAATGTCAGTGGACATTTAACAGGATTACAAAGTAGGATTACTCAATTGGAGCCGAGAGCTATATTTGTTTATCGTTCGGCGCATAACTTGAATTTGGTAGTGCAAGATGCTATGCAAGGTGTTAGTTGTGTGGGATACTTTCTGGTGATTCTTCGTGAATTAATATAATTTGTAAGAAATTCGCCGAAGAGGTTAGCAGTGTTTCAATCGCTACAAGAAGACAACGAAGTCGAAGATGGTGTTGTAAAAACCATTCCCAGACTGACTTTGCGACCATTCTGTCCTACAAGGTGGTGTGTGAAGGTAAAATCAATGAAATCATTGGAAAGTAATTATGACGCTCTCTTAAAAGTTTTGGAAGATCTGTTAGAATAAAAAAGTGAAGTCGGTGGGAAGGTTAGTGGATATTTGTCAAACCTACATCAATTCAGATTTCTTATTTTGTTGAAAATATTAATTTAAGTTCTTCGGCAGGATTGAACGACTTCATTCTTCTTTTCAGAAGAAATCATTGTCATACCGAGAAATCAAAACTTCGGTGGAAGCTTTGTCTGCAAGTTTAGCTTCACAAAGAGATAGATTTCTTGACTTACGGAATGAAACCATGCAGAAAGCGGAGGAATTGAACATTGATGAACCAGTTTTGCCTAGAAAAAGGAAGATGCCAAAACGTTATGACGAAGGTAGTGATCCTCATACGTATAAAACGCCAGAGGAACTGTACAGACAAATATTTTTTGAAATAATTGATGTGGCTGTGGTGGATTCGCTAAATCGTAGATTTCAAACAAAGGTTTTGGAACTTATTTCAGAACTTGAAGCTTTTGCTATCGGTGAAAGTGGTGCGGATCGAATTCTGCAGTTCTATGGGACAGACTTTGATAAAGACAAGCTAACGTTGTATAGGGATATGTTTCTAGATATGTGCAGAACGAAGAAAGAAGAAGTGGCCAACTTGTCAGACATTACAAATATTTTAAGTAGAGAAAACAGTGCTCCCATGCGTGAAATGCTCACAGAATTTATGAAGTTAGTGAGGAAATTTTTAACTATACCTGTTACTTCTTATACTTCTGAGTGGTTGTTTCAGCACTTAGACGATTGGAAACGTCATGGACATTAACATGACGTGTTCTTAACTATTATAGTGAACTGTTCCCATGATTATCTTTCCAAGTTAATTGCATAAAAAAACTGTGATTGAAGTGAATCGAATCAAATTAACTACGTTTCTCATGTTCTTTATTTGCATGCTGAAAACAGATTGAATTTTAAACTATATTTCAACGAACATTTCATCCACGTATTTTCAACATCTGTGTGCTACTGGGGAACCTATACTAGAGAATGGTTATTCAGATTGTAGAGAGTTATGCTTATCAGCCATTACAGTCAAGCATACAAGGAAGAGTCCTGAGATGGCAAAGCTATTACGTCACTGAACACGATCGATGTAATCCATGGATTAACCTTACCAAGCGATTCTTAACATGCACTTAGAACATACACTTTGAACTGTGAAACAAATCGAACCAGATCATACATCAAGATTGAAAAAATAAAACAGTAGAACAGGTATTTGGATATTATTATAAGAGAGGACAAGAAATATGAAAAAGAGACAAAGGCGAGAATAGTAATGACGAACAAAGAGCTGATGAAGAGATTAATTAAATGTTATGCATAGAGTATTATGTTGTATGGAGCAGAAACGCGAACTGTACGAAAGAAAATTGGCAACTTTTGAAATGTGAACATGAAGTAGAATCGGAAATAGGTGGAAACAGAAGGTAAGAAATTAAGTGCTGAAGGGTGTAAGCGAGAGACGAACCACCCTGGAGACAAAAAAGAGAAAAAGAAACTGGTGAGGACATTTAGCTGCTCAGAGAATGTATAATTGTATACTGACTCCTGCAACAAGATATGGTTGAGTAAAAGAGGAAGAAGAAGAAAGATTCAACTCTTTGACAATATTAAGGAAGTGTGTTGAGTTAAAAAGGAAAAAGTGTCAGATCCGAATGAATGGAGAGGACTTAGCTTTCCTTGAAGTTCCTGCCGCTGTCGGCAGAACAGTGATGATTATAATGATACTTCAGAACCACATATTTTGGACATTATATAAACTTTTAACAAAATATACTATTAAAACATTTTCCCTATACCTTTTGGTTTTAAGAAGCAATAGTACATTGTAAACTTCGTATTTCTGAGTCCTTTTTTAAGTAGCTAATAACTTCAGCCCATCTCTATCTATAAGCTAATAACTTTCTAAAGTTTACAAGCATACATGCCCAGAACGGGACTCGAACCCAGAATGTTGGGGGTCACTAGCCTAACGCATTAGACCACATGACCACCTCGGCCGGCGGCTTTATCAAACGTACATAAAACTTAACCGGTATTTCTTATAGAAGCTTTCCGGGATATATTTTTGATTTCTCTGGAAGGAATGAAGAATTTTGTTTATGGCCTTTAGGCATCTAAGGCTCAGTACGGGATAAGGGAAGGAAAAGGATTCGGGAAGGTATCGGTCAGGGCCTATGTTGAAAGTGCTATCCCAGAAAAAAACTATAAAATCTTTAGTCAGGATGGTCGGCCGCTGAGATCAAATACATCGCTGAGATCGCTTCCGAATGCTACACCAACGCTCTAGCACTGAGCTACGGCGGCTTGGTAAAGGAATGAAGAGTATTAAGTTTCATATTTTATTCTTTTCTAAAATCCGAGTACATTTGCTGAATGAAAGCCGAAATGTCATGTATTATAAACAGACAAAAGTATTGTACACCTTGCGTTTTGGTAAGCGTCTGCTTTAGAGAAGGTTGTAGAATCAGATCCAACGTCAATCAATGGAAAATGAATGAAAATTGTCACATTTTATTGTAATGTGATGACGAGGAGCAAAAAAAATATCAATGAATTGGCACCTATTGACTGAGTGGGAACCAATCATAGCCGGGAAACGGCTTCACTACTGGGCGATCAGGATTACAAGCAACTTCATTAGATTCATGTATGTACCGAGCCAGTTTGTCTCTGCTTATTGCAGGAAGGTCACTAATGGGACAAGGATCCTGTGGCTTCAGATTCCTAAAGGCCATCAATAAATAAATTTAAAAAAAAACTGCAGGGAAAAGAAATGAGATCGATTTCAGCCATTTTTCTCTTTGTGTACGTTTACTTTTCAACTTAAAGCAGAGTAAAGCTTCTGAACTCGATTTACAGCCGTTTTTAAATTTGGCAACCACTACAACTGACAGGTCGTTGGGCTTTAGATTAGCTTCTTCCAGTTTTTAAAAAAAGATTTCATGCTAGAGTATAAATGAAAGTGGGTAAAGAGGAAACTGACTTCAGATCTAAAAACCACTGTTCCTGGCCTCAATTTATCTGGCAGCTCTCAATAGGCCAGTGACGCTACCAATGTAGATCCTTTCAATTGAATTCATCCTTTATGGCACTAACAACGTGTACTTAACTTTGTGAACTACATTACGTGATGTTTCTTATTGCATTTCATTTGCAATAGTAGGGACCCCTTAAATTGTGCTTCTTGTCACTGCCCTAAAGCTTTAACTGTTACTGTTTGTCACTGTCACTTTTCTTGTCACTGCTTAAGCTTTTAACTAACATTTTATTCGATACAGCTCACGTTAGTTCAAACTCCATCCGACCTGAGTAGACAGAGCAAATCATGTTTGTTCTGAGTGTCGCATTTGATCTGGAAAGTTATTTTTATTTATTTATTTCACATAAAAACTATAGTGCTGGCAACACTGCTTCCATAGGGAGACAAGCCTAGGCTTTGCCCGAGTTAGTTACACAACTCACATTACCTTTTGTCTCATAGAATTTGTACAAAAGTGACATCTGTGTGGAATGGGATGGAGTACGTAGAATAAAGAAAGAACAAGAGACACGCACGGCTCCCCCCCCCCCCCCAACTCCCATCCCCAATCCCACCCCACACATACTATTTGGAACGACAATTTACAAGAAATTTTATCCTGAATTAAAAAGAAGAAAGAAAAAAGGGAATTTCCAGGACTAAAAGCGGAAAACGGATGCCTTATTTGAAGATTTACGAATTCCATAAGGTCTGGCAACTTCTCCAGGCATTACGTCACTGGTAATTAAGCGCAACGCTGTGCTCCACCACTGGAAAACTTATTGCTGATTCTAGAGGAAGTTCATTAATAGTCTGCAGCACCTCCCACAACCCTCCCCCACCCTTTCTCCCCTCACCACTTTTCAGCGCCGTTAACCCGTTAGATCTTGTGAGTCCTCTGCAATAATTTTTCTCTTGGTTCATATCAGACTGGCAGAGCCAGGCTAGCAGACGGGAAAGTGTTGAACTATATATATATATATATATATATATATATACTGTATATGCATGCACTAGTTTTCCTAATGTTAGGAATACAAGCACGTTGCAAGTAAGATAAGATTAATATTTACCCAACATTGAGATTAATTTAACGAAAATGGTTTGTAATTTGTTACGTCTAAAATGGAATGAAGTTTAAATTATTAACAAACTGTTTTGTTTATAGCATACAACCTCCTTTTGAGAATGAATTACACTTTCTTATATCAGCTACTAACTTTTAGCTTACTAAATTTTGAAAACACATAGCATAAAATATCCCTTGTTCAGGGAAAGTAATTTGATGAACTTTTGGGTATATTTGAACACATTGTTGTCTAGAGTTTCAAATGGCCACTCCAGAAGCCAAAGGATATTAGTGACATAGACGAATAAAAAAAATCGAGGTAATCTTTTATATATAACTCGAAATAAATGTGACACAAAACTGTCATATTTTGTACAAAGAAACCTTGGACCTTAATGTGTCTATGTACAATATGACAATTTTGTGTCACATATATTTCGGGTTATATATAAAAGATTACCCATAGTTTTTATTCGTCAATCACTTGTATCCCTTGGCTTCTGGAATCGACATGTTTAGCTTAAGAAAGAAGATAATTGGTAGTATCGGGGTTTGAACCTGGGACGTCCATGTGATAAGCTATTATTTAATACGATTGCGCTAGAAAGAACACCCGTCTCGATATGCAGGGTGATCCACCGAGTAACTTCGAAATATGAAAAATGAAATATACATAAAAAATATGGTAGGAATGCATAATATGCTGCTTTATCCATGTCCGAATAAACTAACCGATTATATACTTCCAAACACATTATTTCTTAGCTTGCGGAAATACTCTCTTCCAGGTACATACAGGTTGTCAAGAGGAGGAGGGCATATTTCATATATGTCCTCCATTATCTACACCATTGTTTGTTTTATATCGCCGATCCGAGAGTTATATCTGCTCATTTGGAAGCAAATTTAGGACCTTGTATTTGAAATCTACTTATCCTTTAGGCAACTTTGGATCAGGCCAGGATAAGGTAGAGGAGAGGATGTGGGATAGTAGTCGACCAGGGATTACTTTGAAAACATAAGCCCTGTCATTGACCGGTGTGACTGAGAAAAAACCTTGACAAAGTTCACCCATGACTGTGGACATTTGGGATTGATCCTAGGGCCTTCCGAATGCGAAATTGGCGTTACACCAGATAAGCCAAAGCCGCTCGGCAATAGTTTAGGACAATATAAGCTTACATGTATTTATGATTCACCTCTTTAGGGCTTTTTAGAGTTTTAGGGATTTTAATGCTGAAATATGAATTGCATGTGTTCATAAGAAGATGTTCAGTAATCCTTGTTCAGAAGTGGATTTCCCATATTTTTGTCCTCGTTGTGTTAGTGGGTTTTCGTATATTGAATAGTTTTAACCTAAAAGTAAATATGGATATATAACAGTGATTCTGCCAGACTCATTTGTGTGGGGTGTCACCCTTTAAATTCTCGATAGCACTCCGAACTTTAAAAGATATTACTGTAAAAATCGACAGAAATCATGCAAAACTACACTTACACCATCCCAGTTTTGACTTAACACCTCCTAAACTGAAAATCCTGGCGGAATCCCTGATATATAGAGCAAAGGCACTGAATATAAGACCGATTTTTATTTTGCTGCATTAATGAAAAGAAAAGAAAGATAATGAAACGAGCAAAATGCAAGTGTAATTATTTGAAATTAATATCTCGCAGCGTGGAAGGATGAACATAGAATTGGTTGAATAAACGCTCTACTAAACTACAGGTACTTTCTTGGTTCCCACGGTTGCCGGATTTAAACCCCTTGAACACTTAGGGACATTATGTAAGTCTCGCTTAATGTCTTGTAGCCAGACCAGAAATAAACACAACTATCACTTATTTCAGGTGAGATGAAGAACTACGCTATGACGTAAGTGTCTCTGGTATTCTAATACATCAGTTTACCCCTTTTACTAAAGGGAAATTCCATGTGTCTTAAGGTAATAAATTCAAATGGCTTATTCAATTATCTTTGGTCTGCTACTCAGAGAATAGTTTTTACTTAACAAGGGAAAAGAGGACTGTCAACCAAGAGAGTTGAAGTGAAATTAGCAATTCAGAAATATTCGTGGCCTTGCGTTTAAGTTTAGGAGGAAAATATCTACTACAAGGAACAAACCAGACGCCGCCCCAAGCTGTTGCCGCCCTTCTTTCCACGATTTTCACATTTCTACTGTGACTTTTCTTTTCTTTTGCATCTCAGAAGCTAGACTTTTGGGATATTGCAAGAATTTTCTTACTAAATCTTTGTAGTCTTTTTGCTGTATGCATGTTTCATGAGGAAAAATACAAGGCTGGAGAAGAAACGGCGTTGCTAACTTCGCTGCATGATTTTCTTTTTCGTAATTTTGAGCAACTATAATATTAAGAGTGCACTTATTGTATACTTTAGATTTTGAAGATGGCCGAACTAGCAAAATTTTTGGCTTAAGCGAATCCCGAGGATGACGTACCTCGGTGATCACTCTTCTGGGGACAGAGATGAGGATGGTAATGGTCAGGGTCTTAATTCAGGTTCTATACCGACGGTTCGGATCCCGCACTCGGTAATCCTCACTAAAGTTTTCCAAAGCTTCTCTCAGTTTCATCAGGCCAATACGAGGATGTTATTTCAACTAAGGCTCTAGCCACTAAATTTCCATCCCTACCTACGAGAGAGTGATCCCTGAGGGGCGTCATGCATAAGAGAAAACAGGTTTTAGGCCTAAGGACAAAACATGTCAGTGCCTAAAAGAGAATTCAATTCAATTCACATATCTACACTGACAAAAAAGACTTAAATCAGTTCAGAGTATTCCCTGGGCGAAAACTAACAAAATACGTACAATTAACAAATATTCTGATGTTATATCGGATGTCAGACTAAATTTTATCACTTCCATCGTTAATTCTGCTACCCATGCCTATAGAGAGTCGACATACCTCAGCTGAATCAGGTGTCCCGGGTTCAAATCCAGGCCAGGACGCTGTAAACCAAGGATTCTGCCAGGATGTTGAATTTAGGTAGTGTAAGGTCAAAATTGAGAGGGTGTAAGTTTTTTGTGGTTTCTATCGCTTTTTGACCTAACAATTTTAAAATTAGTGGTTAAGCTCGAGAATTTAAGTAAAACTTTAAAACTTTATTTTTATATGGGAAAGTTTAGTAACTTTGGACTTCGGCCCGTCACGATTTGCCTTTAGCTGTTAAGTGTTAAAATCCACACCCATGCCCCTGCCGGGACTCGAACCCGGGACCGTTGAATCGATAGCCTACCACCGCAGACCGCTCGATCACCCGGCCGGCTCGAGAATTTAGGGGTGGCGCTCCCCTATAGGGGGGTTCTGGCAGAATTACTGCTGTAAACTCTTCTTTAGAACTCCTATGCCTGAGCGCTCGGAGATGCACTCAGCCTCCTATCAAATTGACTACCAGAGTGTCCTTGGTACTCCTCTGCACATTGGGAGATCAACGCAGTCGAGCCTGGAACTAATTACCCAAGTTCACTTCGCGCCGTAGATCCAGAATATGTGAATTGCTACTTCCACATCCTTCATAACGACTCATGCTCATTGCACAAGGTATACCTGACCTAACCATACCTTACTAACCGTACAGCGTGTCTCAAATAAAGGTCCAAACGTCGCGAGGTGATTAGTTACATCAAACCAAGAAGTTTGCACCATTATTTCGTGGATACCCTATAACAAAGTCTGTTTGAACGCTATACAATTGCATACCCCACAGCATTAAATGCTTGCGCTCCCCCTCCCCCAGAAGGTGAAACTGAAGGTGCAACTCAGAAACCGCTTAAGCTAGATACTTGATAATTGGCATAAATTTCTCTGTTTCAATGCAATAGCATTGGCTATCTTAGCTTTTCGATTCGGCACCCCAGCAGGGGTAACGGGTGCGAAAACCTCTTAAGCAGTTTAATGTGAGAACTCAAAAACTGTTAAAACTTAGAACCTTGATATTTGCCATGCGTGTTCCTCAAAAACAATTAATGACAACATTACAAATCGCCCCCAGAATGTTTTTTATTCAACCCGCACCAACGGGCGGGCACATCAGCAAGTGCTATATAAATTTATATTAACGATCATAATATCAAAAAGACCGATCAAATATAAATATTAACATGAGCTGTACTATTAATTTTCGGATATATTTTTTATCTTCACATTCGCGCCAAGTGTCACAAGGCACGGGCGCCATTTAACAATATACATATTACTATACCATGACTTTTTGTATGTGAGTGTATATCATGAAAAAAATCAAGGTTTTTAATCTTCGGTGATTCTTTCAGTGCTTCTTTTCACTTCTTTTATCTTTATCTTCATTCACCTTTCCTATTATCATCTCTTATTCTTGCCTGTTTTACCATCTTTCATTTTCCCACAAATCATTCTTCTTTACATCAGACACTTGACGGGCGTGGTTTAATTTTGTCGCAAAGAGAAAAGCTGTATTAACTATAAAATATTACTACGGAGTATCAAAAACACGCACAGGGAGAGAAAGAGAATTTTGCAATGGTGTGGGCTAGTTTATTATCTTAGCTATGTTTTGTACATCAAACGAAAATACAGGTTTTTTTTTTTTTTTTTTCAATTTTTACCACGACAAATGTGAAATTAGTTTCGTTGTTCAAAAGAGAGGCATTAAAAATAAATTGCTCTGATCTCCGGGTTCCTTTGTCCTTACTATGTTTTTTTATTCCTTTGATTTTTTTTTGTATGCGCGTAGTCTTATTCCTTTGTTTGATTACTTGATTTTATCTAATTTCATAGGGTGTTTCAAAAGCGTCGATCACAAATTAAAGGGTGAAAACTTCAAAGCGGAAGAAGAAAAGAAAGGTTCATTTGAAAATATATCGAAACGGCTGTTTCGTAGCAACAGGAACAAATGTGAGATATCAACACAAATTACGTAATATCTTGAAGAATGAAGACTGATGTCAGTTGGTTTATCAAATCAAAAGGTTCTGCGAACGATCCTAGCAGCTGCATATCCTGACTGTGGTTTTTCCAGGGTATTTCCTCAGTCACATCAGGCAAATGTACTTTCAAACTAGACCCTGGGTGATTATTTTGCAATATCCTGTTCAATCCTTTCCCGGTCTTCAGCCAAAGTTCTGGAAAGGCCTTAAATAAATTCAAATTATACATAACGATGTAAGGCATGCTGGCTTTGCAAATTGCATTTGAAATTGTGCGCAATAAATGCATTTACGTAATGCTTGTGATTGAAGTGCTATAAATGTTCACAACAAAGCAAATATACCGGTGTTAATTTAACACAGCAAAGAATTTTGAGGAGGAATACCAACTTTGCGTATTGCTTTATCATAAGAGGTTCAGTGTTACTAGTGAAACAGTTCTAACACAAAGTTTGTGTTGAGCTGTGTTAAATTTGGTGCGATCTTCAATTTGCTGTTATAATCCAACACTTTTCTGCGTGTTCTTTAACTTTATGTAAATAAAAAGGAAAAACAAATAGTTTTCTACTGGATGCATTTCCGTTTCGATGTTCCATCTTTCGACAGTGTTGCCCGTGGCTTTTCAGAAAGTGGTCTGTGTATGCCCGCAACTGAGCGTTTGACGTAGCAGTGAGTTTATCCAAACTGGCAGTAAAAGAATAGCTGCTACGGTATTTTCCCCATATCTAAATATTAAACCACTTTGTTCCAACTGTAGGGTGATTATTCGTCCCTTTTTTCACTTCACAGTGCCACCGAATCATCCTGCAGAAGAACTCATCACAGGACTTCGCTCACACAACATTTCACCAGTGTTGCCAGACGTAGGGACATGTCCCTACTCATAGGGATATATTAGGCATATTTCACGAAAGTAGGGATGGATTTTGAAATCCTGTTAAATTATAGGGATTTTTTAGCTCTTTATTCTTTTAGCATTTTCTTTAATAAAACTGTTATCGACATTGACCAATAACGGTAGCCATGGTACACGTGCATGGAAATAGGGACATTTGATTCATATTAGGGACAATTTTCTTAATCGGTAGGGACCTGACAGAAAATGGTTGGCAACACTGCATTCCACCTTCATACGCTGCGCGGTAATAATCTAGAACGCAAGGATCCATCTGTTATATTATGACCCTACGTCTCAAGATTGTCAATAATTCGCTCATAGTTTTGCCAAAGTTTTGTCCTGTCAAGTAAGTGCACCTCACTACCATTTCTCATTATCATAATCATTTAGATTAAGACTCTGGTTACTGGACATAATGATAATGAGGAAAATTAATAATATCCTATTATCCGTCCAGACTTAAGAGTATACTGTTGCTCTTATGGCAACAGCGATGCCGATTTGATCGCTAAATAAAAAACGAAACTGATCTCCCTGCAGCCGTTCTCTCACTTGGAGTTAGCATACCCGAGCGGCAACGTTCCAGTCGTTGTTACTTTTTACTCCCTCTTCTGCCGTCAAGTTTTTTGAAAAAAATAAAACAATCGTTATAATAGATAATTAAATGGGAGTAAATGAAGAAATAAATTAGGGAATTATTTTTTGTACCAATGTTAAATATAAGACCTGTATGGGATATCATTAAAGAGAGATAATAGTAAAAAAAATAATCGCGTGAGTCAGGGGGAAGTACAATAAGTAAAACTGCAGCTGTTGCCCATAAGCTGCAATAGTATAGACCAAACCCTGGATCGATAATAGATTGCAGGAAATGAAGAATAAAACATTAGATCACTATAACTTCCCTTAGCACTTTCACCATTTCACAGACCCTCACCTATTCTTCACCCCCTCTTCCCACATAGAGCGTGTTCACCATCCTCAAGAGGGGGATAGGCTTCACTTAGGCTAGCAAACTATATAATTCCGCGTAGTACCTGAAAGTTCCTATGTAGCTGCATTAATAGAGAGGACAACATCGTAGATTAGATTAGCACTCGTCTTCCAGCAGGATTCCTTTTTTTATATACTATATTATCACTCGAAAATATTATTACTAACCACACACTACTGTACATAGAACAATACTAATATAATTGAAACTACTAATTGAAATAATATAATTGATACTTCGGGTTGATTAATTGCAAATTCAACAATACTGATGATTGATTAACAATAAAGTATTGCTAGTTCGTGGTCTGCAACAGACTATAAGTGTTGCTACATTAACGTTAACCATTTAACAATACTTTTTTGTAAATACAACATTGCTTGAGTATTGGCATAGACCTCATAATAGATAGATTTACCACGTTTCCCCATTTCTGGCTGCGCTAGAACTAATGGATTTTTATTCAGAGCACGTGATTTTGAATCCATCCACTAGGTAGCTCTGTCATAGACGTCATATTCTACTATGAGGTAGAATTTCGTTCGTTCCTTTCCTATTTTACTACTTCTCTTTTTTAATTTATAGCTCTAATACTTATTTCGCTGTTTTCTCATTCCGTCTTCACCTTCTGACAACAACTGTTTCCTTTCGTACGAAGGGGCACCAGGCGGGAATAAGCGTCCTCCCGCCTGGGACAGTTCTTCACTTGGATCCATCAATAACGGTGAAACAGATTCTTATTCTCGCAGTTACAGTGGCTTTAGCCGAAACATCTGTCTCGAAATTAACACTAATTATATAAACTTTGCGCTCGATGATGCAGTTCTGTTCGAGTGAGAAGTATTTACATGGAGAAATGTCCGTTCAGGAAATCTTCAGTTGCTTTTCTGGTGGAAGACTTCCTTCGGAAGAATGTTGCAAGAGGAAAGCCGCTTAACATTCAAACGTAATTGGAAGTAGAAAATTGATGCTTCGTTATTATTATTCTGAATGCTATCACTCCCTTTGATGGGTAAACCCGAAGGTTTGCTACGCCACTGTCCTAAATAGTTTTTCTTCTATTATCATTTCCAAGAAAATAGTATGTAACTCTAGATAACTACTTGTTTGTTTAACGATTTCGTGGTGGCGAAACGATACTACAAGAAATATATAAAAAAAGCACTCGCAACATTTTTTCTTTGCAGCTACTGTAACTAAAACTTAGTCCATAGATGGCAGGCTGCTCAAATTAGGATGAATCTTCTGCGTGGTCTAATGCGTAGCGTGGTCGCTTTCCCTGTGGGCGTTCCAGGTTCGATTTCCGGTGGTGGCTCAAATTTTCGGTATCAGGATGATAATTTGGGAGTTACTTAAATAAGTAGCGGACTGTGGTCACGATAGACAGATAGAGTGGGGTGGGGGGACTCTGAACGATTTCATGGTAATTCACCTTGTAAACAAACAGTTCGCAACGAATGGAAGAAACTTTACATGGAATCGAAAGCACAATATGTTGTTCAACACTCGGTGTAAGCACTGCGTGATATCTGGTACAGAATGGATGCTACGTGTGTGGAAATAAACACGTGTGTCCTGTTCAGAGTCACCCACGACCGAAGGGTGAAACTGAACAACGGAGGGGTGACACTGAACATTGAAAAGAAAAGCAATAGATCTGTACATAAATACTACACGTATTATATATTTTAGGAAAAAATAATCTGCATGTATGATCTCTACAATAAGAACAAAGACAGAGCATTACTTAAGTCAATAAAAGAGTCTACTGTGTAATAAAAGCTCCTTGGGGACCGTAGACCCCGTAGAGCTAAGGAATGCTGGCATGTCCTCATGCACTGGTTCTGCATTGTCCACAGATAAAAAGTACATTGTCACCAGCGCTCACACAGACCACGTGGTACCAACGTCTGCACCTTGAACATTGGATCCAATCACCCATCGCAGATTACCCAGGGGCGTAGTAATTTCGCCCACAAAATCCACAATCTTCTGAAGAGGCCTGTTGTGAAGGGCTCGGTGGAGACATCTGTGCAGTCCGTTGAACGAAAGACGTCTTCCTCCCTTTTCCCCGAACAACTGCTGCAGACCTACCTTGCTTGTTTTGGCGTTGTTGTTTGATTCGTAACTCGTTGATGTACGACAGCGATGTTAACAGTGCAGCCCGTTGCGCTCTTGAAGTGTTCTTCTCTGGCGTCGTTGTTTGTGGTACGGGCACAATTTTCTGGAAGGACATGGGACTTAACGTCGGTTTCGTTTGTGCAGTATCTTCGCAGGAAGAGGTTGCCTCCCGAACTGGACGGCACTACCTTTTTCTGTAGCCTCGGTGGCATCTGTTCTATTCAAATTGTCTGTTCTGATGGGAGAGCGTGGTGTCACTGTGTATGGTGAAGAAGGTTCAAACAAATGATCAGGAATGATATCGGGATTAAGGGGAACAATGCCACAGACCTGAAATCCCTTAACGGCGTTGCCAACTGTAGCAGCTTTTCCCCAGGCTTCTTGGAAAACACGTCCGAAGCTGATTCTGGTTAGTTTCCTTCCAACATGACAACGCATCCACTTGTTGGCGGCAGACACGTAATACGCCTTTAGAGCTTTAAAAACGGACCTATCCAAAGGCTGTAAGCGATGGGTGCAGTGGGCAGGCAGACAGAGGAGTTCAATATCATTTTCTTCTCAAAACATTAGAACATCCATACTTTTCGTGGGGTTATAGTGGCCATCCAAAAGCAGCAAACATTTCCCAGGGACTCTACAGCGCTGAAAATGGTGCAGCCAACGTAAGAATACATCTTCTTTCACATATCCACTGTCGCTCATATCAACAACAGAAGCTGGGGGAAGATCATTGTTCAGATCATTACGTTGCCTCTTTCCGCGGAACACCAAGTACGGAGGAATGAAAGCGCCTGCAGCATTACAACACGCAATTAACGAGACATTTTCTCCTTTCTCGGCGGATGTCACAAACACTGCATTTGGGCTACCCTTTTCTGCCACAACACGCTGTGGTTTATTGTTGAGGGGAAGGCCGGTCTCATCCACGTTGTAGATGTGATCCGGAGAGTTGACTAAGCCAGTGCCTTCTATGGTTTGACGCAGTAGATCAAAATATTTTGTGACAGCTTGCTTATTGAAACCTTTTGCTCTTGCAAGAGATAGCTGCTGCGGGGTTCGTAACGATAAACCAGGGTGTCGTTTGAGAAACAACCGAAGCCAATCTTTTCTCGCCAGTCGCGTCTCCTTGTTGAAAGGATGCTTCAGTGCTTTCTTCTCAGCGTAGTCAAATGCGGCTTTTCTCACATTTTGCGGTGTTAAAGGGAAACCTTTCCGTGCCACCTTGAGCAACAAGTTTGCCATTTCATCTTATTCTTCTTTCCCAAACACGGGCTGACCCCCATGTGACTTCCTGCTGGCAGATTTCAACCGCAAGTGTAACGTGCCCTTGGGTATCCCGTATTTCTCGGCAGCTTGGCAGAGGGACAGTTCTTTCTTTTCAATTTCCTCTAAGGCTTGGGCCATTATTTGCTCATTCCCTCGTTTGTATTTTGTGCCATTCGCTACTCTCTTGTAGTCTCTGGGCATCTGTAATGAAACACGAAGCCCTCATAAGGCACTCTATACAAAACATACAGTGAAAAAACAACGTAACAGCAATACAAAGGCATGTTCAGTGTCACCCCATTAAATCTGTTCAGAGTCGCCCCACAAAGCCGGTTGTCGGTTAAGTGTTCGTAATTTTTTTCAAATAGCATCACCAGGCAGGAAGCAGTAGTCAGGCATGGCTATATCTCTGCCAAACTTTCATGCATCAACAACGTGGCTCCGTGCTGTCTCTGTTAGAAATTACACACTATATACACAAGGCCTCAAATTACAGTATGGCTATTTTATTACTTGGTACTTACATTTGATGTTGTCTTGTTCGCTTTCCTCTCCAAAGCAGACGTGAGTTCCTGCCGTCGCACGAATAATTAGCACACCACACAAGAGTCTTCCACTTCCACCAGTTTCTACCAAACTCAAGGTGGCGTTCTTCGAGAACAAATGACAAACGTTAATATGTTCAGAGTCGGCTGCCGTTCAGAGTCCCCCCACCCCACTCTAGTTGAGAATTTAAGCATAGGCAGGAAGGATCTTTGTGGACGGAGAAGATTTAACTTACCTTGAAGGACCTGTCACATTTGGAAGACTATTTACAACATTTATTTATAATTTCTCATTTATGAGCAGCACTTAAATGGAAATTTAGTCATTAACTACATTTTCGATACCAAATCGCAATTTTGTAAATTCCTGCATTTCAGTTATCGTGACAAAGACGGTATCAGGATAAAATGTTACGGGGAGACTACAATATTTCAATTGGAAAAAGTCAGGGAACTGACTTAAGTTTGTGTCACATTTAAAAAATAAAAAATACTGACAAAATTGGGGGCTACAAGGGGGGCTACGAACGGAGGAAGAAGCACTACTGTGGTGTAGAACAGCCAAAGACACTTTTGTTAATCATGGATTGAGATATTACGATCAGGTTAAAGCAAATTATTTTTTAGACTTTCTTCTACGTTTCACTCGCTGCATGTATACATCTATCTTCCGCAGGAAAAATGTTTCTTGCTACTCGAAATTTTGTCGTTGTAAAAATCTACGAATTTCCTTCTGGTTATGTTTTTTTTTTTTTGTGTGTGTGTGTTATTTATAACGTTACTAATGTTTTTATAGGTAATATAAATAATCCATAGCCTTCATAAAGCTCACGAAATGAAGACTGTACAGATTACCTATGTAAAAAATTACATTATCGACAGAAGTGCAGTTCAAAGATGCCAGAAAGGAGGCAACGCTGCGGTATTAGAGAGAGACAGCCATATACGCGAAAAGCATTGACTGAGAGAGAGGGGGGGGGATAACCTATAAGCGCCGTACTGCATTTAAACCAGTATATTTTCTATAAAATGGCTTATACAAAGTAAAATAAAATCAAGCTTGTAATAACATAGTTGTGTAGTAAGACCTCAGCAGAAATAGACTCACATGAAAATGATAACATTCGTTAGTTGACGACCACCTATGTGATGCCTAACTTTACCGTTAACCTCACCATAGTTAGAAACGAGCTAAAACGACTTCACTAGTTAGAATTTCGTTAGTTGAGATCTTCAGTGAACGTTATTTGATGATCACAGCATAAATTCTAGAGTAGGCTTAAGGTGAGGGCGATTTTCACTTGCACTTTTAATGCTTGGATTCAAATGAAAATAAAGTCATTCGATAGATTTTCGGTAGTGCTCGAAGTGGGTTAGAAAAGGTAATGGAACGGTTGTAGAAGTGGGCTAGAACCGTAAGGGTACACTTGCACCTAGTGGTCGCGATTGCCTATTGAAAGTAAAGGCAATGAGCTCCTATTATTAAAAGGGGGGGGGGGGGTACGCCAAATCGAAAATGAAAAATTTACCCCCTCGTGCTCCCCTCATTTCGAGCACTGAGTATAGGCCAACTTGACGTTGCCCGAATAGTGAGACCTAACTATAGAGTTAGCGGAAATGATTTCATGACGTCACATGAAGATAAATTTACGGTTCAGCGGCAGGTATATTGTGCCTCCCCATTAGAGTCCCTCTATACCAAGTACTTTTTGAAATTCACATTTCTGTCGTGTGAATACAATGTGCAGCACTACACAGCTGGGACATTTTCCACCATTTTATAATTGTCAATCCTTTGCGAAACATCTTTCTTTCCGAACAACAATAGCCATTTTGTAGGTTTCATCTGATATGCTCGAACTTTCTCTTTCCCAAGAAAGAATGGGAAGGCAATACTCGGTAAAGAGGGCCTCATAATAAGGGACCAGTCAACGTGGTGGAAGTGCCTCGTTCCTTCCGTCTCTTGACTTCACTCCTCTTGTCCAGAAAACAGCGTAACACTATGTCTATTTTATTCATAACTCTAAGGGGCTTACTACCTTCACACTGGTACTTATAATGTGCGGATTCAAATTAAAATCATGCCATCGATATAATTTCGTTAACTGATACTCTACATCTGGCATAACACTTTGTGGATAGACATAGCTACTTGCATCCGTTTTAGTGAGGCGTAGTTTTCCAATAAATGGATTCATCCCTTGAGTAGGGGTTTGTGTTGCTTTGCGGTCATTAGCTTTATTTATAGTTAGTTATTCTTGGTTTAGAGATGATCTGCGTGAACTTGGGTTGCATTTCGTTCCGTTCTTCTCGGGACAGTCCCAGATTTTGACAAAATGTTCTGGTGCCCTGACCTTGCAAATGTTCCACTTTTGTGGTGTCCTTCGATTGCAGAAGTCATTTGAATACAACGAATATTAAACCATATTGATTCTTAGAACTTAACATGAAACAAGAACATAATATCACATGACATTTAACAAGGAACTCATCAACAAAGATAGCGGAGAGGCAAACTAAAATATTCTGGATTTCAGGCTGCATCTACTTTATACCTCTCTATGTCAAGTTTCATTTGAAAATCGTTTATCGTTTATGAAAAATAAATTAATAGCAAATAATCAACACGGATTCATGAAAGGAAAATTAACAAATACAACCTTATGTGAATTTATAGAGAGAATAAGAGAACACCTGGACAAAGAAGAATATTGTACGGATATATTCCTAGACCTGAAAAAGGCTTTTGATATGGTTGAACGGAACGTTTATACTTAGAAAAATAAATATGGAATTCGTTGCATAGAAAACCATGCCTAACGTGCCTGAAACAAGTAGTAGGAATACAGCAAGTTGAGAGTAATACAATAAAATCATTGAGATAAGAAGAAACATGATTAATCCATGGAGTTCCACAGAGATCTATCTATCTGCTGATCTATAAAATAAATAGGTTGTAGAGAATGTAAATATTAATAACTTACGATAGAGATGCACAATTAATACATCTACACATTAATAATAAAGATGAATGCAAGACGATTCAATGTACTTGTATTATAGTTGCTATTAGGTTAGGTAACGATAACGTATTCCTACAATAAGACGTTCCAAACGAACATATATCACACGAAGCATACAGGTTCTCTCATGTAGCAGGTATTAACTAAATCAAACAGATACATGCAGTAAGCAGAATAGACACGAAGACCGTTGCCCAATTACCAACAAACTATTAGGTTAGTGTATATTCCAAATGTGCAGTCTTATATACCGTGCATTCTAAAGACAACCCCTGCTTTAATACCTCTATACAGTCGTTTCCCAGACAGCAGAAGCGCCTGTTCATAGTCGATAGATAGCAGATGGTGTTGAAACATAGCATATGTAATCCAAACCTTCACCGATTAAACCAACATATACGTGCACACGGGGCAAACAGTATTCCACTTGTATGAAGACCATTGTCATATATTCCCATTCCATAATTTCCAAAACCACGTACACATATAATATATATAATAAATATTCTCACCACCTGAGATAGCTATAATCTTGACGATATCAAAGGAAACTAACAGCTTCCCAAAGTAGAACCGTTAATTAGAGCTGTAAACCATTATTGAAATTCTTCCAGAATAAAACATATATATTTATACTATGAAAGCTCAAGAAGAAGTTCTTCTTCTTCTCATAACCAAGGAAAATGTATCGTAAGAGTAGCTTATCAAAAGCTTGAAGCTTAATCTTACAACACTATCCATGAACTATGACAATTTATTATATATACAAATGACCTGTACCATCATATAAATGCATCAACTATAAAAATTATTTGCACACGATATGAATATATTAATAAGTGGTAAACAGAAGATGTTGTCGAAGTATATAGAAAAATAAAATTAGAACAAAAATAAGCTGAATTATAACGGGTTAATCATGAACGCTACTAAATCAATTTTTAACAAATTCTCCAGCTTGAAGTAAAAAGTAAACTGAATGTAATTTTTATGTAGATAAACAGAAAATTAAATTTTTATATATAACTATAAAAGATAGCATGCTGGAAAGCTCGTATAGAGGAGTTAACACATAGCCTAAGTTCGGTATGCTATGTAATGAGAGCAGTAAAAGATATGTGATCCAACAGACTACAATTCCACTATACTATATAGCTTTTCATTCAATACTGAAGTACTCTATCAATGTGGAGGTATAGCGACAGAATATAATAAGATTATTTTTTTTCGTTTTCTGCTTCCATTTTATAATGGTTGCAATTACCAGAATTCAATCATACATTCATAATACAGTACTTTCATGTTCGCCTATATACATTATCTTTACATTCTTTTCCTGTCAACGAATTTCTGGCCACCCTATTAATTAATTTTGTCTTCATAGAAATCAGTACTCGAAAGTATCATTCTAATCACAGTATTGACTCCTCCGTGATAAACGTGTATAATATTAGTAGCAACATCGCACAGCCCAACTGCATCTGCAGTAATCCCTCCGGTTTGTTCTCAAGCTAGAAAATTTTTTTTTGCATAGTGAAACAGTTCTAACACAAAGCCTGTCTTGAGTTGTGTTAAATTTTGTACAATGTTGAAATTGCGGTTATCGTCCGCAAATTCAACTTTTTTGTGTGTTTTTTTACATCGTGCAAACAAACAAACAAAATTGTTTTCTACAGGATGCGTTTCCGTTTCGATGTTCCAACTTCCGACAGTGTTGCCACTGGCTTTTCAGTAAATAGTCTTTGCTTACGCCAACCAAGCGTTTGACATAGCAGTGAGACGCAATTTAGCCAAAATAGCAGTGAAATAATAGCTTCTTTGCTTTTGTTACCCATGTCTAAACATGAAACCATTTTGTTCCAAGTGTTGTGTGATTATTCGCCCCGTTTTCACTTCACAGGGTCACTGAATCGCCCTACAGAAGAACTCCTCGCAGCACTTGGCTCACACAACCTTCGACCTTCATACGCTGCACGGTAATAATCTAGAACCCAAATATCCATCTGTCTAGAGCAGCCCCTAGGTCAGAAGATTATGAAGCATTCGCTGACAGGGTTGCCAAAAAAAGGTAAAGATAAAAATGACGTGTATGGGCGGTAACAAGGGTTGCCAAAGTGTTGACCTGCCAAGTGCACCTCACTACCATTTTTCTTTATCATAATCATTAAGATTAAGATTATAATTACCGAACCTATTGGTTATGAGGAAAATTAATAGTATCTCAGACTAAAGTAAATAAGGGATAAAGTAATAGATCACTGTAAATTTCCTCAGCACTTCCACCATTTCACATACTCTTCAATACGTTTTCCCACATAGAGGGTGTTTTCTATTCACCAGCTTAAAGAGAGAGCTAGTCTGAGTTTCACTTAGGCTAGCAAACCCAAAAAGATTCCGCATAGAACTTTACTTATTTTGGAGCTGAAGCTGATATTCTAAAATATTATTTACTTAACACACACAAACATCAAACGATACTAATATTGTTGAAGCTACTATATTTGTGTTGATTAACTGCCTGTTCAACAATACTGATGATTGATTAACAGTCAAGTATTGCTAGGTCGTGGTATACAACAAACTATAAACATTTTTACATTAATAATAAACGTTTAACAAAAGGTTCAGTATAAGCACTCCTGTTCTATAATTTGACACATTTGGCATTTTCATTACAATTTAGCTCTCTTATCATATCTGACAACTACTAAATAAATTATAAGCAGGGGATTTCGGCCCTGGCCCGGCCTGCCCGGGCCAGACTAAAAGATTTCGGAGATCTAGCCAGGCTAGTCTAAATCCTGCTGTAGTCCGTTATACTTCAGTTTTGTTCTGTGGATAAACAAAAATTACTTTACAGAATCGCTCGGACTAAAATTTAAATACTGTATTAACTGAATGTTAAAGTTACTGATTCTCCTGTTAATTGTATTTAAAATACCAAGCCCGGAGCTCATTTTGGTGCCAGCGAAAAGTACGCAGCGTATTCATTTGACACATACGTCATTTTGTTCATCTGACATTAAACTACAAACACACACAAGTTGAGTCCGCCAAACACTAGCGTCTTTGTTTTATCGTTCAATGATCATGTCGAAGTTTGTGCCTGAAAAAGAACATTTGTGGCACGCATTGCTTTTCTTATTTAATCAAAAGAAAAACGCTGTTGAAACTTATCGTGTGCTGGTAGAAACATATGGTGAACACGATCCATCGATTAGAACATGTGAGACATGGTTTCGACAATTTAAAAGTGGTGATTTCAATGTGAAAGACAGTGCGCGCTCTGGTAGACCACAAAAGTGCGAAAACGAGCAATTGCAGGTGTTATTGAAGGATGACCCAACTCAAACTCAACAGCAATTGGCAAAAGCATTCCACACTATTTGAATGAACGTCAAATGGAAAATCGCAAAGTCACTTGTGAAATGCTGCTTCAACGCCACGAAAGAAAATCCTTTTTGTATCGAATTGTGACGGGTGACGAAAAATGGATTTATTTTGAAAACCCGAAGCGGAAAAAATCATTGCTTTCACCTGGCGAAACCGGTCCTTCAACACCAAGGCCAAATCGGTTTCGGCAAGAAGACTATGCTTTGTGTCTGGTGGGACCAGAGCGGTATTGTGTATTATGAACTCTTGAAGCCCGGCGAAACCGTTAATGCACAACGCTATCGCCAACAAATGATTAATTTAAATCCCGCATTGATCGAAAGACGACCGGAATGGGCCCGAAGACATGGCAAACTGATTGTGTTGTACGACAATACGCCGTCTCACACAACAAAACCAGTGAAAGACACCTTGAAATTGCTTGGATGGGACATCTTTCCGCACCCGCCGTACTCCCCAGACCTGGCGCCATCTGACTATCACCTCTTCGCATCAATCGGGCACGTGCTTGCAAAGCAGCACTTCAACAATTTCGAAGACGTTGGAAAATGGCTCGACGAATGGTTTGCCGCAAAAGACAAGCAGTTTTTCTGGCATGGTATGCATCAATTACCTGAAAGATGGGCGAAATGTGTAGAAGCCGATGGCCAATATTTTAAATAAAACAAAATTAATTTCCCTTGAAAATCACGTATTTTCTTTACCACAAAAACCGGCAAAAACTTATGTATACACCTGGTATTGATGAAATAAAGCATCCTGTTTTATTTTCATGTCAGGAATCCGGGAAACTGTTTTGTCGGTGTTATTTTGCAACACCCTCTGTCGATTGGCGGTGATGTTCGTGATGGCTCGACTCGGTATCTCTTTCTATGAGTAGTTCGTCGATAGTCTGTTGATCTGTAGTCAATACCCGTATCATGAAACTTGGTGTGCCTTCTGACGTTTTAATACGAATGCACTTGGAAATGACATGTTCCTCAATTTTGAGTTCATCTTCTGCTTCGGTGTCTGCAATTTCTGGATTTACGCCTCTGATAACGACTTACAACATAGTGGTCTGCATGGAGGTGGTTGCGTACGTATGGTTTTTGTTGACAGCGGTGTTAGTTTTGCATTTTTGCCGAAAATCTCATAGCTGTATTTATTCTTAATGCTAGATGCTAGATTGCTGTTTGAAGATTTGATAATGACTCCGTTGCGAGTAGGAATGATTTCTGATATGTAATCTCGAGGGACATACTTGACTAGCTGTTGAAAGAGTTGTTTCGGTGTTTGGTAGCGAGGATCATGATTTGAGAGAAAAAATAATGTAGTTGAGCTGGATTGTTGTTGATTGATTCATAATATTCAGTATCCGAGAGAGCCATTTGATTGTCAGAATCTTCGGAATTACTTGCGGTATGAGTCTTTTTTGGAGGTGGTGAATAGGAACTTCCAGAATGGCCTGTTTGTGATCGTGCGCTAGAAGAGAGATGATCTGAGCTTCTGCCGTTCTTAGAAGTTGACCCTAATTATGTGAGTTTAGCTTCTGTAGTGGATGAAGTACGTTGAACAACTTGAGATAATGAGTGCTTTCCTGGTTTTGACATTATGAGGTCTCTGCAAGGGTGTACGAGCGATATGAGAATACAGATTATGATAATACTAATGAGGAGGTGGGACGACCCGTTTTGATACCTGCCCGGGTATCGTACACCCTTTCTGCAGAAGACTTCAAAATAGCGGGCCCTTGGCTCGATCAATCTGGTCCGTATGATGAGACAACTGCAGCGAAGAGATAACTAGGATGGTGACATAGGAAGGTTAACAAAATGCTGGCAACTCTGGTTCGCTCAGTAAAGAGCTATTTCTGGCTACCAGGTGAGTATAATGTGCCTGCGACTTTTTTTTAAGTATTAGCCATGTTGGTGTCATGGCTAATGCCCACTGAGAGAGTTACGCCCTCTACTGGGGAAGAGTTTTGGAGTTATGATTGTTTCTTTGATTGTTGATGGTAAAAGAGATTCAGATTAACTTTGCCACCTTACCTAGCTTCGAAGGTTACTTTTTGTGTTTTTATTTGGGTCATGTCGTTCTAGAAGTTAAGCGCACGTTCGGGATGATAGTGGGGACCGGTCTTCCGTCTCTTGAGAGATACTGTTAGCTGTTTGTGGTTTTATGCTATGATATAATCTGGTGGTTGCGGAGCTATGAACGCTGTCAGGTGTGAAACTTCTGGGTGCTTGTCTGGCAGAGTGAAGAGATAGAGACTGAACAAAAGACCTATTGGAAGAGGTACAAAAGCTGTGTGTGCTGCTTTATAGGTTATGTCATGATGCATGCTGTCGACAAGAAGCGGATGGTAGGTTCCGTATCTTTTAGTGATATAGCGGATTCTCAGTGTTTCTAGATGGTATAGTATGTTTGGCATCGTGACTCGTTCGTAGAGTTCAGCAACTGGACTAGGGAGTTTGATTCGGTGTGCTATGCGGAATGCATGTCTTTCTAGTATTTTTAGTTTGTTGTAAAATTTTGCTTGTGCTGGAATCCAAGCGATGTGGCCATATGTCAGAAGTGGGCGGAGAAAGGCTTTGTAGGTGTTAAGTATGGCAGTCGGATTGATGCCCCACGAAGTTCCTGTCATTCGTTTTAGTATGTTTAGACGGTTGTATGCTTTCTTGGTGGGTGTTTTGAGATGTGGATTCCAGGTGAGATGATAATCGTAGGTGAGTCCTACGTATTTTATTTCGTGGGTAGGTCTTATTGGAGTTCGCTGCACGTGTATAGTTAGGTTATCCGAGTTGCGTCGAACTCTGGTGCGCTGCTTTGGTGGTATAGAGAGAATAGCTTGTGTTTTTGCAGCGTTGATTGTGAGTTGCCACTGATCACACCATTGACTGAATGTGTTTATTGCAGTTTGCATTGTGCGGTTTATTTGTTGTACGGTTTGTCCTGTTGCAAGGAAGGCTGTGTCGTCTGCATATTGGTATAACTGTATGTTATCGGGTAGTGGTGGTAGATCTGAGCTGAATAGGATGTAAAGCAGTGGTGAAAGTGCTGAGCCTTGTGGTGCTCCAGTGTTTAAGAAGACCAGGAAGGAATTGCTTTGGTTGATATTGATATATGCCATGCGGTTTGTCAGAAAGTTATAGATGCACCGGATATATGCTATTGGTAGTTGAAATTGGAGAAGCTTCCATAGTAGGCCTTGGTGTCCGACTTTATCGAACGCTTTCTCCAGATCAAATAGTACAAGGCAGGAAGATTTGCGGGTGGTGTATTGGTTTGTGATGTGGTTGGTGAGTCTTAATAGTTGGTCCTGGATACTGTATCTTGGTCTGAAACCTGCCTGGTGGTCTGGAAGTAGTTGTCTGTCCTGTAGGTGGGTGTGGAGGCGGTGTACCAGTATACGCTCGAGTATCTTGCTAAGAGTTGGTGTCAATTGTATTGGTCTATATGATGCTACGGAGTCAGGTGGTTTGTTAGGTTTGAGAAACATTAGTGTTTTTGATGTTTTCCAGTCTCCCGGGATATGTCCCGTTCGTAGGATGAAAGTATATATGGCTGCGAGTAATATCAGTAAGCTTGGTGGTCCTTGTTTTATGTGTCTATAGGTTATACTATCGATTCCAGGAGCGGTATTTTTCTTATGTTCTATTGCCTTGATGTCGTTCCTTGTGATATGTATGGTAAGTTGTCTGTTTTCATTGATACGGTGGTGTTCGTTTGGTTGTAGTTCTGGTGAATTTAGATTGAATCGTTGAACTGGATTGTTTCTTGCTATGTCTGTTTTGAGTGGTGTGAATATCTTCTGTAGATGGAGTGCAAAGGCGTCAGCTTTGTCCTTTTCTGTATGTATTGGTTGATCCTTCTACAGTAATGGGTATGTTGTTTTTGTGTGCTTGCCTGTAATAAGATTGAATCTTTTCCAGAACTTGGTTGGATGGTCTGTATCTCTGAGTTGATTGCATGTTTTGATCCATTGACGGAGTTTGTATGCTTTTAGGTAATTATGCACAGTTCTTTGCAGTTGGCGATGTAATTGTAGTGAGGCTGGATTTCTGGTGTGGATATAATCTCTTTAGTGCTGTCTAGAGCGGCGTATCAAAGCAAGGTATTGTGATGGTAATTTTGGTCGGTGTGGCGTAGCTGTGGTTTTGGGAATGTGATTGTCAGAACCTGTTTGTAGAGTGGTGACGATTTTTTCTTTAGCTTGGTACAGTTTGCCTTCGTTTGTGGGTTCCTCTGTATTTTGTAGTTAGTTGGTGATGTAGTTTCTGTATTGATTTCAGTCTGCAAGATCATAGCGGATCGTTGTTCGTTGTGGTACTGTGTCTGCTATTGTTTGTAAGCGTCGCTGTATTGTCAGTTTTATTGGTACATGATCGCTTCCAATACTTTCCAGGACTTCGATATGGCAACGGTTTAGTAAGTTCGTCGAGAGAATGACTATATCTGGTATTGTTTGTGAGATTGGTCTAGTATGCTTAGGTAGTTGTTGTAAGACACCCGTGGTTTGGGTGTGGATGTAGTTTGTGAATAAGTTTCGTTGTCGATCAGATCTATTGTGTATATTGATGTCAGCTAGTATGATGTAGGCTCGGAAATTATTTGAGATATGCTGGAAAAATTGATGACGAGGCCGTACATAAATTGTGGCAACTGTTATTGAGATATTTTTGAAATATATTGTTGATATAAGATTTCTGGTTGCTGCAGGTTTAGTATTGTGTGTAGTCTGTGTGGTATTGATGGCCTGTAACCTATGGCGACTCCGCCGTTCGCTCTTAGCATTGGCATGTTGCTTTCCTTGCGTAAAAGATGGTATCCAGGAATTTTGCAAGGTGTTCTGACATTTAGGTGCGTTTCATTTAGGAGAAAAGCGTGTGCTTTTTCTTCTAGCAAGAGTGCTTCTAACACTGATTTGTGTGTAAGTAGTGACCTAATATTTAGGAACCGTATCACTATATCTAAATCCATTATGAGGTTGTGCTGGTTCCTGACGTTTCGTTTGGCGGAACTGTGACGAAGTGTACATATAGACCGGAGTATGTTGCATGGAACTTCACATGAAAGATTTGTTTAAGTGGTCTTTGTATCTGTTGTATTATATGTGGTCTTTGTGCTGATTGTACATTTTGAAGAGTTAGTGCTATGAAGGCCAGAAGTTGTTCTACGGTGACAGGTTGTTTCAATGCTGGATTTCTTTTCTGGATTTTCAACTGTTGCTATGATTTCTGGTACCCTGAGCGGTACGACGAGTTCTGGCTTGTCTGCTGCAGGCGGTGGTTTTGCTTTACATTGGTAGCTGTAAGTCGGATGCTGTTCCTGGCAGGTTGCAGATTTTGGTGGCAGTTGCATTGCCGGGTTGGATGTGGTCCAGCGCAGAACCCACATACCGGTTTGTTGGGACATTGAGCAGTATTGTGCGAGTTGTAGCTCTGGCATTTCTCGCATCGAATAGGTATGGGTGCTTGTGTTGGGGACGGCTTTACCCGGTGACGTTTCCTATATATGAATGCACCAAGAGTGAGTAGGTCGCTAACTGTTTCCTGGGATGTTGTGAGGACACGTACAAGGTATGTTGGTCCGTCCTTGCATTTGATTCGCATGATCTTTGTGAACTCGCATTCTTCTTGCCTTAGTTCTTCTGCTATTTCCTCGTCTGTCCAGGTTGTGTCTACACCGCATATAACTACAGATAGTTGTGATGATTTGCGTGGTGGTTCTGGTTGCTTAGGTCTCTGAGAGGCAAGATTTACTAAGGTTGCAGATTTTACGAATATCTCTAGACTGTGTTTATTCCTGATGTTAGTTGCAAGGTTTGCATCAGCTGTCTTTATTATCATACCGTTTCTGGTTGGTATGATTTGTTCTACAGATTTTCGCGAGACATATTTACAGAGCTGCAGTAGTATTTGTTTAGAGTTTTGGAATTTAGGGTCGTAATTACTTAACAAAAATGAGAATGTTCCACACTTTCCGGTAGTTCATTGTCTCTCTATTTACGTAACTCATATTCTCCTGAATAGTCCACTCTGGATGGGATTCGATGTGGTGAGATAAATCAAGTTCAATTCGCCACAAAACATATCTCTTTCTACCATAAAACTCTGTTACAGGATTACGCTCACATGGTTTCTGATCCGCCACCCGACAAAGCTCATTCACATCACTGCCCTGGTAAAGAACAAAAGAGTATATCCGCCAAACCTGCACAACAAAGGCAGGACAAAAAAAGGAAACATGACCCAGTGTAATGAAGCCTATCTTTCAAATAGGTAAAATAACAATGAAACTTCATATTTGTCATCCGGTCCCTCAGTCCCTGAGTACTTCCGGCTTCAAACTACCTACTTTACAACTGATCTAATCATATATTAGATCCAACAGTGAATCCTCTTATATTGAGTCGTATAGCTATGCGTGCGGACATGCGTAACTGACTTCATCTAGCAAGCATTCTTTTCCTCACTAATTTCGTGCTCGCTCTAGGATTCAATAATATGTTAAAATCATTATTTCTGATGCCGATTGTTTGTCAAATGTACTAATCCGACGTTTAAATGCCATGCACGGCAAGGTCGTGTTCATCCCTGTTACAAAGTAGATATTAAAAATCTGTATTTTATCCTCCGGGATACCGGGTCTAAATCGGGTCATTGGATTAGTTCCGAAGCCCAAACCTTGACCTGAATGATCCGATTGCCCGGTGAGCCTTTTTTATCTCTGGAACATACTCAGAAAGGATATGCCACACGTCGAGCATCAATTAACGAAAAATTATCGAATTTCATAATTTTCGTTTGAACCCGAACATTATAATTCCAAGTGTGAAGTTAGCTAGCCCACAATATTCAGCCAACGTCAGGTTGGCCTCAACTAACAAAAATCTATCGACTGGCTTTATTTTAATTTTGAATCCAAGCATTAGAAGCTCAAGCAAATGCTTGATTTCTTCTGTAAGATAGTTTTCAACATAAGCGCACTGTAAAATTTATGCTATGATCATCAAATAACGTTTTCTGATCACAAGATGGCCTCAACTAACGAAACTTTATCTAGAGAAGTTATTTTCGCTAGTTTCTAACTATGATGTGAAGTTAGTTCTCACCATTTGCTTATTCGAACTCTATGATGCGATCCTCAACTAACAAATGCATGTTGTCATTTTTATGTGAATAGACTTCTGCTGAGAGCTTACCTCAGTCATAACCCGTGGAGATTTTATAACTGTATGGTCATTACTGTGTAGATACTATTTGTCTATTTATTTGAAAATATAGAGCAACGGCATAAAAAACCGATACATGCTCCTACAAAAATAAACTCAAATTCAAGAATTCATCCAAAAGTGATGACGTCTGACGTTCCCTTACGTCCTGCCTAACAAACACAGTGAACTTAACTGATCACGACAGTTTCTATATGCAATCCATAAATCCATAATTATGTTGGAAAAACTTAAAAAAAAAAAATAGTGTACCTTTAACGACATTTTACAGTGTCTGCATTTAGAAGCAGTTCTCTTTTAATTTTAAGATTTATGATTAAAGCAACAATAACTCCTCATGTTGAGTCGCCTGCCATCTATGGACAACAACGTCAGTTACAAAGGCTACGAAAGAAAAAGGGTCGAGTGGTTCTTTTATTTTACGTTTCTTTCTTCAATTATTGTTTTTGCATTAATCTTTTGTGTTTTTTATTCACCATGATGTTCCAAATCGTTGAACGAAGAAAATGGAAGTAGTTATCTAGTGTTATATACTGTTTTCCTCGAAATGATAATAGAAGAAAATAACCTTTCAGGGCAGTGGCGTAGGAAGCATTTGGACCTACCCGTCAAAATGTGATAACATTTACAATAATAATAATAACGAAGCAATTGATTCAACATCAATTTTCTACTTCTACAATCTTGAATTTAAAACGTATTTTCTCTTGCAGCATTCTTCCGTCTTCCATCAGAAAAGCAAATGCAGATTTCTAGAAACGCCGCTGGATAATCTTAAGCAAAGTTTTACGCTGTTACTGTGAGAATAATAACCTAGTACTGTGACGAACTGGTCCTGGCGACGGGGCGGCTATTCCGCCACGGGCACCCTTCGTTAAAAAAAAAAAGTTGTAAGAAGGTAAAGACGCAATGAGAATACAGCGAAATGGGTTCTATTCTTCATGTGTTGCAATTCTGTGGATTCTGAAGGCTGGTTACATGATTTGGTTAGGTACCAACGTTCAGAGTAGTAGCCACAAATCGGTTCATCTTTACACTCACTGACTATGTGGTCTCCGCAGGTTTGGCACTCGAACAATGTAGCTGGGTGCCGACCTGGTAGCCGTGTGGGTTAGGGCGCTAAGCCAGCGACTCGAAGGTCCCGGGTTCGAATATCGAAGTATTTAGTTTAGCATGGGGGGAAGTAGACCCATATGGGTTTATGGGCCCCATACGACTGTCCAGTGTGACCATGCATTAGGACGGCCCTGACCCTGTGCTTAATTTTTACATAGATGGGTAATGAGTAACGGCGCAGTTTTACCAGACGAATGCCGGGGCGGTTTCTTAAGTAAGGCCCTGACCTTCCGCATCCCAGCTTGAGCAAAAGATGCCAAAATTCCTTAAACAAATTCAATTCAATTTAAATAAGAAAAATAAAGACTTGATTTGTTTGTAAATATCTGCAAAGTTTCGTTAAAATTACTTCATTAATAATAAAGAGTTACTCACCTTAAAAGAGCATAGATCAGTTATTGGTTGCATGGTGCGACGTGAGGGGGAGGCGTACGTAGTGAGGAATACCATCCACAGGAAAATCTCTTATTACTCAAGAAAATCCTGCATAGGTAAAATTACCTGAGGAAAAAGGGAAAATATTAAGAAGATTCAGTTCTTACTAACACTGATGCATTTTTTTAAGTAAAAGTTGGAGGAAATTTATTCTCCACCTTTTGCTGACGGGCATTAAATTACCGCCATTACTTAGAGAGAACCACATTAGAATAAATTGCCTACGGTTCTATTTTCTTTTGCATTTGCATGCAGATTTTTCCTCCCTTCAAATTCCTTCTTCGTCTGCTTTCCAATTTTCTTGTCCCTGAATTTAGCGTTCTTTAATCTTTCTCTTTTGTTTTAGATTCCTCTCTTCCTTTCGTAACTTCAAAGTTTTTTCGCGTTCGTAACTTTATCATTGACACCTCATTTGTGCTGACCTGTCAAATTCAAGACTGTAGTTAGTTGGGCTAGGTTAGTGCGGTTAAGTTTTCACTGACAGCGCATGCGCACTTTTATGTTGCTTTGCCTTGATCAAGCAACATTTGATACCTCTTCAGTTTAAGGTTAGTGTAAAGCAACTGTTTTTAATGTTAGATGGTAGCACTATATCAGTATGTCTGTAATGTATTTTTTTTTATCGTTGTTCGAAATTACAATGTTGTTGATACAAATTCAAGCCGACAGAGAGTTCAAACTGTTAGAGAAGAAAGTGCATAATCATTTCAGGAGTTGTATTCGTGCCGAATTTTTATTTTCTACTGTAGAAGTCCGATAGATCGGCATCCAACAGTCCGGAACGCTCGATTGTCCGGCACCATCCCAGTTTTCTTTTTTTCCTGTAAACGCTTGTGAACGACAGTTGAAAGCGCTTTGCGTGCTTCGGAACCACTCGGAAGTGTCCACTACGCGCCTGCTACTGTTAGACGCAATCAGCATTGTTCGGAAGCAATCGGAAGCGTTCGGACTTTACTCGGCTGATCTCGGCTGTTACCACACACAGGTTCAGTTCATTGCTTTCGCTCTACGGCTTAGCCTATACCAGTAGTAAGAGGTAGGCTACCGCCCGATAGTCCGGCATTTTCGGTAATCCGGCACCGGGCCGAACTATCGCACTTCTACTGTATTTTGAATTATTCAAAGAGTTTCATTTTTGTGAAAATATAAACTTACAACAATGAAGCTCTTTCAACAATGAACAAAATAAAAGAATTGGCACGGATAGAACTCTTGACACGTTTATGAACTTTCTTCTCTGTAAGTTTGAACTCTTTTGGGGATTGAATTTGTAGAAGTAGCATTGCGATTTCGTGCAACGATAAAAATGCATTAGAGACATGGTGTTAGTGCCGTCTAATGTTGTTTACACTAACCTTAAGTGGCAATATACAGAATGTTTTACAAGGTTGTTTCTGTCAAGTATCTCACTCAAAATTTGTTTAATTTTGAACAAAATGCAAAGTTCTCTTTGTCCCAGTGTCTATTGTTCTAATTTTAGCGGTCTATAGCGGTAATTCGAATATTTATGAGTCTTCATAAATCAAATCTTCCAGGATAACGGTTATTACGCTCGGAAACAGATTTAAACATGAAAATATACATCACCAATGAAGAAAATAATAGACTGAATTAAGACACGAATGTTACAAAGAATTTATCCAAATTTAATTTTTCTTTCAAGTAGAAATTATTTTCGCGTTTTACTTTCCTTGCACTACAAAGGAGGGAGACATAACGGATGTTATTAGCTCAAGGCCCATTCCCGAAGTGCCTGACGAATATTGGGAAAATATTGAATAAGACGTACTGTCCTGATGCACACAGACGTGCTTGTGGTATTACTTTGAGCTGCCCATAGAGATGTTTCTTAATGAACAAATCTTGTAAGGATAAATGAGGCGTCCTAATTTCAAGGGATGCAAGTGACGAAAGAATATTCGAGGTAATCCTTTGTATATAACTCGAAATATATGTGACACAAAATTGTCATATTTTGTACATGGACTCATTAAGGTCCAAGGTTTCTTTGCACAAAATATGACAGTTTTGTGTCACATATATTTCGGGTTATTATATACATAGTTGAGCAGTATCGATATACTAATATCTTTGCTTGATTTTGACAATTTCGTTCTATATCAGATACTGTTTAAAAAGAGGTATCGATATTGTGTATCTGGATAGTTTTGAGCAGTATCCTTTAGATACTTTTGCGATACTTTTACCGATACTATTTTAAGGTTCCGTTTTTTTGTTACTTTTCTATTTCTAATTTAACCATGGTAATCTTGATAATATATGTAAAAAATCTAGCTACTTAATTCTCTAATGTTCTAGCCTACGGGATTCGGAACCGCGTGAAGACTTTAAAAGAAGAAGAAGAGATTAGGAAATGTTCGTTAACCGGAAGTGATTGAGAACTTCATAAAACTTAGGGTCTATTCGTAACCTCTTTTTTTTTATCTGAACTAATTGACGGCTCCGTTGGCATTTTGTTCCTGTTTCGTGTGTTCCTATATCATCACGTTGTGCTATGTTACCAATTGTGTTGCCATTGTTTGGTTCGCTGCTACAATTGCAATCGAAAAGTAGCGTGTTGTTTCCGCTAATGTAAGAAGAAATATATGAATGTTTGTAAGGAAGGCTAATAAAGAGCAGTAACGGAATAGAATATTTAACCACACATACGTTAGATTTATTTCTTACAAAAAGCTAATTTGGAGAAATAGGATAAGGAATTTTAATGAATTTGATTTATTGGCTTCAGACATTAAGACTCATTCCGGGATAAGGGAAGGGAAAGTATGCGAGAAGGTGTCGGCCAGGGCCCAGATTCAAGGTAACATCCCGGCATTTACCTGGTTTAACAGGGAAAACCCTCAATCAGGATGAAATAGGATAACGGGTGGAAACTCGCGGCCTGATTGTAGAAGCGAGGAAAGCTTTTTCTTAATTTATTTATTTACTTACGTGACGATTTAAAGAGATGTCTTAACTTTGGGGTTTAAATAGAGACAACCAATGAAGATTATTTGTTAATGTAGCCAAGATCTATACTCGACATTGGAAGAGTACGAAAGTATGGCTTTAGTATTCAATATTTACCTATAAACAGGCCAACATCATTTGTAGTTAGAAAATAAGTAACCTTTCTGGATATATTAATAAGTGTTACTGTGCAGAATATACAGGAGACAGAAAATAATATGAAACAATGCCTAATCAATTTTGCAGTCCGTGTTACAAATGCGAGCACATTTTAACAGATGCGGGCAAAAATATAATGATTTCAAAATGAAAAAACAATATTTGGCGGAGAGATACCGGTCATTGGTCCTTCTCAGTGATTTAAGTAGTGGGTGTACATAGACGATAAATAATCAGTATTGAATCAGCCTGATATAATTGTTGCTATCGATAAAGAAAGAGGCCACGAGCTTATAACGTATGAACAAAAAAAGATATTACGGCCATTTTTTTAAAAACAAATGTTAGTTTGCATTCGTAACAGGTACTATACAATGACAGATAACAGTTCAAAAAGTTTCAATCCAAAAATGCAAATAATCACCAAATTATAGCGGTTTACGTGGGAGTATAAATGGAAGAGTTAGACTTTAAAATGCCTTTTACCAGGAATCACCTTTGATGCACATTACACATACCTCCTTCTTTCCTTGTACTTTTCTTTTCTTATTGTTACATACTTTACCCTTGGGATTTTTTTTTTTTTTGTGTGTGTTTTTTAAAAATAATTTGCCATTTTAGATTACCTTGCCGAACTTTGTAGAAGACTCTTTCCTTAATTAGCATTTAGTTGTACAGATATAATGAATGAATGCTTTGCTTTACCTACCGGAACAAGAAAACATTTTAATAACGTCGCATCCCCTTGACGCCTATGCCTTTATTGTACATGACTGTGTGAACCAATCAATGATGGCTTAAAAGATGGATCGTCTGCCTCACATTCGAGAGGTTCTGAGTATGAATCCTAGTCGGGGAATCCTGATAGGCTCTGTCTAGTCACACTAGGCCAATTTTGCACCGATTTCTACCCCATCCTTTCCGTCAGACCTATGTAGGCCCGACCTGAGAAGCTCTGCCCAACTATGATGTTTATTTCAATTACAACAAGCGAGGCGGAGCCCAGTCTGGGCACTGTGCATATATGTTTCCACCCTTGGATGCTCAATGCTCCGATGATCAATGCCTTTCAAATGACACCTCAACTCCCTTCGTAGGGCTAATAGTTCCTGAGTTGAAAAAAAAAAATAGTTTAAAATTTTGTTTAAAACCATGCTACATTTGTTTCTCTAATTTATACTTTTAACTTTCCCCTATTGGATATTTGTCTGTTCTCCTTTATCTTACACATTCCTCTTTTTGACTTTGCTTCTTTCTTCGCTTCCTCGGAAACACAATGAACAAGAAAGCAATTACAATATAATTTCTGTAATTTGACACTTCACGCATCGACGATTCCTGTGACGATGGATTAGTAGAAATAAAACTGGCAATTTCTCGCTTTACTCTGCCAATTTTCAGCTCATTTTCTTTACACTTAGAAACCATTTAGAAACAATCCTTTGTCTTGTGTTTGCGTTGAAGTAGTGATAAGCGGAGGTTTAATAAAAAAGAGTTAAATAATGGAAAACAGATTGAGTGTGTGGATGTGAAAAAGTGAAACAGTTAAATGCAGATGGAAGCAATTTGACGCGAATTCTCTCTTGAAAAACATTTAAAGAAGTCAAAGAATGTTGTAAATTGTACTCAATATCTCCCGCTGCAGCGTACACAAAAGCAGTAATTAGCATAACATTTACAAAGAAAGTGCCCTTATGTGTCGCAATGCACCATTTGTTAAATTATCTCTCTTCTTATTATTCCTCTCTATTTCTTTTTTTCTCTTTCTCACACACATCAAACTGGTTCTAATAATATGACCGATGATATTTTTGCCTTAGGAAAGTACATAATGCGAAACGAAATCATGTTGAAAAGAATATTACGTGAGATGAAATGAAACCATGATGAAAAGAATATTACCTGATACGAAACGAAAGCATGGTGAAAATAATATTACATGATAAGAAAGTAAAGCATGCTGAAAAGAATAATACGTTATACAATACAAAACCAGAATGATACGAAAAGAAACACGATGAAAAGAATAATACATAATACGAAATAAAACATAAAATATTACATGATATAGAACAAAAGTGTGATGAAAAGAATAATTTATGATACAAAACAGAACAATTATCAAAAGAATATTATATGATACGTAGTGAAACAGAACAATTATGTAAAGAATATTACATGATACGAAACGAAAACATGATGAAAAGAATAATACATGATACGAAACGAAACCATGATGAAAAGAATGTTACCTAATACGAAACGAAAGCATAATAGTAGGAGAAAGATATTTAAATATGTTTTCTACTTGTTTTTCTTGCTAACTAGCTGTTTGTCTATGTTTCTGAACCAAGTGAGGCCGATGATAGTGTGTCTATATTTTCCAGCGGATGAAGAATGGATTAACATATTAACTGGACTTTAAACAGCTTGTTTCTCCACCGGCTATCGAACTGTAGTGTGATGTTACTTTAAAATTTAACCTTACCAAACATCACCAAAAATATTTATGCTAGAAAGAAAATTTGGCAAAACAGCATACAGAAATATTTTATTTTATTTTATTTCGGTTTGTTTTCCTGTAAACAAGCACTTCATATATTCCTCGGAATAATAATGGTATCAATACCATGTAAAGAACCCAACTGCCAGCTCCTTTCAAATTAGACCTGGAAAATATTCACATGTCTTCCTCTTACCTTAACCTACAGAGCATTGTTAATGTCATCATAAGATTAACGTCAAGATTTTTTTTTTTATTTTAAGCGGAATAATTTTATTTTCACTTTTGTTGATTTTTTTTTACTCAGAAAATCATAAGACATTAAATATCTATCACGAGATATTGAAGGATAAACACATGAAACAAAGCAAATAATAATATAAATTTCCAACTATTTCCAGCTGTTGAAGAAGGATAATCAGATTAGAATTACACTGCCCCATCTTATGATCATAATTCTTCCCTATTTTCAAATATCAGCAAAAAGTCACAATAATTGCTAAGCTTGACAGAATCTCATTTAACCTACCTTCCTGATTTTATAAATCCTTAAATTATTAAGGGAAAACCAATTAGAAAACAGAAATTATAACGAATTTCCTTAACGAAAAGTCAAAGGTTTACCTGTAATTTTCTACAAAAATGAACTTGTTCAGGAACGTCATCTTCAAAATTTCATTACTCATTATAACTTAATAATTTTAAAGAATACTCTTTCCTTCTTGATATGTTCCAGTTTGATTTACTTTCCAGATGATATTTCACATAAAAAAATTTCAACCTTTCTCGATTAAACCAGAAATTGTAACCTTCCTTCTCTCATCTAGGTTCATAATTTTCTCACATAAGAGTTTCAATCATAAAACTCTTCACTTCCCACTATTAACAATTCGGATTAAATCACAGTTAACAAAACCACATTTTTGTTTGTAAACCACTGTCAAAAATACAACTTAACTTCACAATTATGTTGTTAGCTCGTATTTTCTTATTAATCAAAATTAATATTATTTCTCACTTAAATCTCCATTTTTCAAACTCAACTGACACAGAGCTCTTACCAGACCACCAGAATTTTTTCAAGAACTCGAGCATGTGGTCACCAAAAACCCATGGTCCCCTTCCACTTCTCGGTCTCGTTTCCATGAACCAATCAAATTTTTTTCTTATAGCCAATAAAAGACATAAACCCTAGTAATCCTTCACAGATTTCTCAAGGTTAATCGTAACTTTACATTTATCAGAACTAGAGGGAGTCATCCTACAATCGTATGAAGTTCTAACCATAGTAAGTCACAACAAGATGCCATTTTCATTCGAAAAATAAAGGTTCTTTTAAATTTACACTACAGAACGTAGGACACCTAAATTACAAAATAACGAGCGAATCTTCTCACCAACCAAGGGACACATACATGCAGGAAAAGCTGACTCAGGAAACTTCATGGCATAATTCTAGAAACAACATGATAAGCAAACATCTTGATAAATCAAGGTCTGAAACTTTCTTGACTGTCCAAAACTTTCATTTACTTTACCATTAATTTCTCTTAGTCTTGTCTCCATAGTCCTTTCATAGTCTTAGTCTCGTTTTGTAATGTTCGCCTCGAATGGAACAAGATAGAATGAATCATAGTGATTATTTCTAACTAAAAGACGGTCGTGTTGGGTAGACAACAATAAATCTTATAACCATGACATAAAGTCCCCCCTAACTCTTGCTGCTACAGTAGAAACAAAACTATGTAAGTCTAAAGTATCTTCTTACTGTTTCATTTAAACTAGACTTCAATTAGCATAACATTATCACGGATTAAAGCAGGAGATATTCATCGTCGCAGTGCGGTGTCTCTGGAAATGTTTTTCCATTTTCCACTTCCTAACTCCCTGAAGCTCTAATCTGTATCCTCTATGTGATACCTTGCCTCATTTAAGATATGTAATGAATACGCAAATTATCTGCATTTGAGCCATTAAAGAAGGTAGTGTACCGAGACAGAGTAACTCATATCCGGGAACTGACGAGTGTAATCTCTACCCTGCTACAACTCTCATAGATTTAACCAAAATTCATTACTCTTGCTTATGAAACAGTACGTTTTTTTTCTGCAGAATTTGTTTGTGCAAATGTGGTGCGCAATATCATGTGTCTATTGAACTTGAATTTATTTTATGACCTTTAGGTATCTACGGCTCCGGCCGGGATAGGATAGAGGAAAGGGTGCTGGATCCTTATAAGCAATTCAATTACTCCAGGACGTAAATGACAGTTCAATCAATCTACAAATTTTTGGATACTTTCTGAATTCCGAACTAACCAGCCTCTGTACAAAATAATATTTTAAAAGATGTGATTGAAGTTTCGATGAAACCAGATATTAAAGAAATCATGAAAATAAAAGTACAGTGAGAGCAAAATTTTATACCTGGTCATAAAATTTCTTTTTTCCTAATAACTTTTGAATTAGTTAACTAATTAGAGTACGGTTTCCTGTAACGCAAATCGATTTATCCATTATAATTGTCCATAATGGATATCTAAGACATCATTGTGGTGTAACTACTATATCTTGTTATATTTTCATCTTCTGTACTTGTCTACATTCCAGATATATTTTTTTTACCGAGCGGCTGTAGTTTAGTTGCTAGAGCGTTGTCTTAGCAACTGGAAGGTCCTAGCAACAAACTCTGGGGATCGCCTATCCTGATTGTGGTTTATCTTCAGTCAGTACAGCTTAATGCCGCGATTGTACCTTTACAAGAAGCCTTGTTCTACTTCCTTCACAGATTCTCTTCTTTATCCTAATTCGTCCTAAACCAAACATATATAAATGTCAAAAATATATTAATATTCCAGATAGTTCTTAAGATATCAAAATGTTTATAGAATGTATGTTTTCTTTAGCAGATTAATTCCTATAAGCTAGCGAAAGGAAATAAATTGTTTATTTCTGTCATGCTTTTAATTCCTTTCCTTTGTCCACGAGTGTTTCACTAAACTGTTTTCTTGTATCTGTTTCTTCTCCCATCTTTTGAACATTTGTTTGACAAGATCAAAAATCTAAACTTGCAAGTAACACTAGAAGTTCGATTTGAGTTTGGAATGTAAACGCAAGACTAAATTAAGCCTTCTATTTCACTAGATTTACAGTAAATATCAGAATAATTCGTTTTATTATGATCGCTGTCGTACGAAAAAAAAAAAATACCAATCTAAATTTCTAAATATTCAATACAATGAGAAAAAGAAAATGTTTAAAATAGTTCCAGTCCTAAATGTTTAACTATAAACTGTTTTATCTTCTAAACCAGTGGTTTGCAACCGCCGGTTTGCGAAACTATTGTACCGGTCGTAGGCAAATACATATGTAATTATTTTACACTGATTTTGGCAGATTTCGACAGTTCAAAATTAATATTAAAGTTTTTTTTTTTAATATGTATTGACCGCTTTTGAAAGTCAAATAAAGTTCTAACTTACTGGCATCTAACCGGTCCTTCAAAGTATTTCCTTGTACTTTACCGGTCTGCGAGTATAGTTTGATTACGAGTGTTTATTTATTTTTTACAATTAATAGGCACGGTAAAACTCGCCTGATTGCATGTTAACCATCCACAGTTAAGCTAGGTTAAATTATGTTCTAAATGTTTGGAAACACTGTCCTAAACACAGCACTAATTGATGTGTTTCTTTAATTTTTCTTTCCCCAGTGACTAGCCCCTCCCAAGAGTTACGCCCTCGCTTTAGGGAAGAGCTATTAAAGGATTGTAGGGTAAGAATGAGCTGGTTGGATTTGCTAAGAGGTTTCAATTAACTCTTTATTGATCTTCGAGTTTCATAAATTTTCTTATCAGGACGTCATAAGTATTATGCTTATAACCATAGTTATTGGATCTCATGATTATGAAATGGTAAATGGGTATGAAGTGCGATACACGTCATAACACTTTGAATAACAATTGCACGCATGATTGATTGTTTTTCTCATCTAGGGTTGTCTCTAGATGGTAATGTCAACAGGTGAGCCCAACATATATCATTTATAGGTACAGTATATTACAGAGATGAACACGTTAGGTGAATGGGTGATGTCATTGATGATGAATAACGAATCAAAGCTGTTTAGGTGAAAGGTGAAAATGAGAAGAAGACATGATGGTCTGAATGTGTAGCTTGTGGTTTGACTATGAAAATTTGTTGTGCTGCCTGTTGGATTTTGAATAGGATGGTTTCTTTGTTGAAAGTATATAATTCTGTAGAGTTAAAGTAATGATTTGCTCTGTATTAGGCACTGGAAGAGATAAGTCGTTGACCTTTTCTGCGTTTGGTTCTGGTATGCGGAGTGATACTACCGGTATGTTGTTTTCTGCGTTTGTTTTCGGTTTGTCTTTGCATTTAAATGAGTATGTTGGGTGTTGTTCTTCACATGTGTTGCATTTCGGTGGATTTTGAAGTTTAATGAATTACTTGATTAGGTGATATTCAGAGCAGTAGCCACAAATCGGTTGATCTTTACACTCATTGGCTGTATGGTCTCCGTAAGTTTGGCATTTCTCACATCGAAGTGGCATCGGTGCTGGTGATCTGGAAGGTTCAACACGGTATCGTCGTTTATAGATGAATGCCCATTTCTCAGAAGGTTGTCTATTGTGAATTGATCTGTAGTGAGAATTAGGGCCATGTAGCTGGCTGTACCAACCTTCGTTATTATCCGGATGCATTTCTTGATGACGTGACCTTCGGTGATTAGCTCTGCCTGGACTTCATTATCCGGTGTGTCTGGTGAAACTCCTTGGATTACAACTGATAACATATGTGCTTTTCTAAGCGGTGGTTACTGTTTTATTTATGGTGAGTTGAGTGCCGTGAGCTGTGCTTGCGTCCCAAAAATTTCAAAGCTGTATTTATTGCGAATAGTTTTTGCTAGGTTTGGTTCTGTTGATTTGATTATGATACCATTCTTAGTAGGAATGATTTCACTGATCTTGTCTCTTGGTACGTATTTCAATAACTCCTGAAGAATTCACTTTGGTGTTTGGAATTTTGTATCGTATTTAGTCAGCGGAAATGGATGGAGCTGAGTTTCTGGAGCTGCTAGTAACTGGTCTTCATTGTCGGTGGAGATGTTCATTAGATCAGAATCCGATGCTGAATCACTGATGCGATGTGTTTTCTTAGTTGTTGGAGAGTGAGAGCTTGGGATTGGAGACCTTGATCTTGAGCTAGTAGACAGTTGGTCGGAGCTACGTGAGTGTTTGCTAGTGACACCTACAGTGGTCATTTTTTGAGTTGCTAGTGATGCTGATTTTGTTACGTGTTATGGCAGACGATGTTTAGACTCCTTAGAGATTGGTTTCGGCATGGTGAAATGATGATGTGAGAATAGAATCAGTGCAGTGAATGATGATGGTGATGAACGAACTGCCTTTGTGCAATGACTGTTACAAAACTCAGACTTTCTCGCACCCTCCGACACTGAGATATATTGTTGACCGTACACGTACTAATTAATCTCTTGTATGCGTTTGCTATACAGAGTCCTCGGCAGCACACTAACATACCATAGACAAACTAGGTTTGAGTATCGTTTGATTTTTAACATAGAAAGCGGACTTGAATAAACGTGTGCCTATAGTTACTGAAACTTCAAACGAAGCTAAGTTTTTTGTGTGTAAGAATTACTTTTTCAGGTTTTAAACGAAATTTCTTTGATACTCATCTTTTAATTTGTGAAAAATGAAAGAAGTAGGTCATCTAGCGGCTGCATTCATTTATATTTTACTCTTTAGCTCCTACCATCTACCGTCTATTACGAAAAGATAAAAAGAAAACTGGATAAAAGTTCGAAATTTAAAAGTGAGTTTTCTTCATTTTGTTCTCTTGCCTTTCAATTCCTTAGAAGACTTTCGGACTACTGACAGTCTCCCAGGCTTCCTTTAATTCTTGTGAAAGGAGTACGAGGAGATATCTAGGAACGAGCAAGTGAAGCGAAAGACGACATGGTAGGGAAGGGGAGAATGAACGAAGGTCCTTCGGCTCTAAATGAAAAGCCAACACACGGAAGCGCTCATTGTCAATTTGGTTTCTTTTACAGAAAAGACGAAGAAAGAATTCTGTTACAACGAGACAGTATTGCCAACTTTTATTTTAAAGGCTGATTTGTACAATGTGTCTTTATTTAAAGAGTAAAAAGGGGATGGATACATTTTCTTAATTTTAAAACCTTTGTAAAAAGAAACGTTCATATTTAGGAACGTTGATAGTGAAACAACAGCAAAAGAGGCCTCTCAATCCGTCCGTCTCCAGAGATTAAAATTTAGGAGCTACAAGGTGTAGAGAGGTGCTTGAGGTGTTTTCGGAAAGGTATTTGACTAGACTAGCTCAGAGCCGCCGGAATCGCCTTGATTCGTGTAGTGCTTCAGTGTTACTAAGCCTTTTAAAAACATTCCATTGTTCAAAATGCTTCCATTGCATTAGACCAATCTACGCCAAAATTGACATAAACACTATTCCACACAATATAAAATATTGTTGGTGTCCATGTCACCAAACACTCCATTTGCCAGTGTTGCTAACCTATTTCGAAACTAAAATATTGAAGTGAATAACACATCGAATGTAGAACTAAAATGTCGAACCAATATATCGAAGTAACCCAAATAGCACATCCACATTGGCCGAGTGGGCATATTGGATTTTACGACATCGATCGGTATCGTTCAATGACATGGGACCCATATTGGATGGTTAACATCTTGGTCAATATCGGTCAACGATATAGATTGACATTCGGCATCGACATTGCTCAATTTTGGATATCGACATCGCTCAATATCGGTCTTTTACATTGTGAACATAATGGAATTCTATATATATATTACTATTTTTAAAAGGACTCCCATTCTTTATACAGGATCACCAACATAGACAAACCAAAAAGCAATTTAAAACACGTTAGAAATTGTAAAAAAAATACTACTTATGTAAAAAATACTATTTTTCTGTAGATAAAGTTACATCACTTCGCTGTGCTAATGGATTGTAAAATTTGTCGACCACTGCTACTTTGTAAAATGATGTATCATGCTAAAATTTGTAGTTCCGCTCAATTGTAATCATTTCACGTTTTTCTTCCGCTTTTAACTTTATTTTTGTTTACATTTTTTAAGAAGTTAAGAATGCAATGGCCATGATTACAATGAAGCAGCTTCAATTGAAATAAATCATGTAAAACAAATACAAATAAATATAAATTTAACTTATCCTTCTACTAAAGGGAACTTCTCTTGGCAACCACATGGCCTCGAGAAAATACGCTAGTTTCTGCCATACAAAGGAAACAAAAGTGTAAAATGTCCCCCGGTTCTGACGGTGTACGATAACCAGCGTAATAAATAATATTATAAATCTTGTTGGTTTGTTTATATACTTACAGTGATCAAAGACTCCTTGGAAAAAACACAATCAACTTTAACACTTTATTTGTCTGTGTCGTTCCCGTAGAAGAGAAGGTTATTATTACACGGTAACATGCCTCGATGAACAACTCCTTCGTCACCAAACAAAGCTGGCCACGGGTTGACTACAACATGAACTTTTATATTTTATCACCAGAGGGATATAGCGTCGCTTGAATAAACATCGGTTTGCCCATGTGGGCAGACATTGATCAATATAGATATCGCTTAACGACATGGATCAATATGGTTCCATGAAGAGTGCTCTATTTTTTAATTTAAATTTAATCACTATGAACGAAAAGTTTTGTAAAAAAAAATCGATTTATTATTTGCACAATACGTACTATAGTTTTAGAAAATATGTACATTAGTGATACCAATAATCGATGTCGATCCCATATCGATCGACGTGGGCTCAAGCGGGCTGCTCTCCCTCCCGCGTTAACGGTGTGGGGCGATATCGGTCCCATGAACGGCGAACGTGCATGTACTACAGGGGAAATATCGCATCGAAATAATGAACCCAAATAACAAAAATATCGTATCGAACTAAAATATCGAGCCGAAATGTCGAAGTAAATATAGTATTAAATCGAATTCATAGTCTATCTCAAAACATCATTTTTCATCATCGGAGTTTCGATATTTTTCAAATATTAATATCGATTCGATAAATCGAAAATTGGAACACCTATAAGCAGTCATCTATTCTTAATTAACATATCCTGTCTTGCTATGCAAAAAAAAAAAAAAAAATCTGCACCTTTATCTGGTTTGTGTAGCCTATACCCAAGCATTTGATACGATTGATGCAGAAATGAAGTGGAAAAGAAAAGTAGATGAATAGTGTTGCAAACTCCTACTGGTTATTTACCAAATAATGTGATTCATTTCCCGCCCCTGAAAGAGACGGGCATATTAATTAGTTTATGATAATGCCAAGTACGAAAATGCTGTTGTGTTTATTCATGAAAGTTGGCTACACTGGTTAGACCTTTTTTTGTTTTCAATTCTGTTCGCGTCTTTCGGACATTTAAAACAAAATCGTTCCTTAACCATGATAACTTCAACTAAAATTATGGTGGATTACCACAGTCGGATTTATCCAAGTGCGAATGGTTTAAAAGCTCACCCTCAGAGGAGATATATCAGAGAAAATCCAACCTTTCGCCTTGTTTTTCGTGTTTATCTAATGTCACCCATCCTCCTCTTCCAAGTCCATCAGAGCTTGAGTGATAACCATTGGTGTTTCAGCTTGTACAGAAGTAAGAAAAAAAGAAGATATAGGGGTGTGTGGGGCTGCTTAATGAACCTCGAGGTTATTACATCCGACAGTTTGATTCCATCCATCGTCTGAACTGTTGGAAACTCAACCTTTTTTTGAATTGATCAATATTAGTGGCCCTACAAGTTTTGCAGCTCTCAAAGTTCTGAGCTCTTGCTTTACTAACTTCTCTCTCTCTCTCTCTCTCTCTCTCTCTCTCTCTCTCTTCCCTATCTCTGCTTCTGTGTGTGTGTGTGTGGAGGGGGGCGGATGTGTTCGTGTGTGGCTGAAAGAGATAGAAAACGGAAGTTTGGATGCAATCAGAACTTCTGTAATTTTCTTTGATTAGTAACCCCTTTTAACACGCAATTTCAATTTCATTTAGAATAGTGTTTTGGAGAATAGATTGTCAGAAATTTACGGAATGGTGGATGAATATAAAGAAACCAAAGTTAACGGTAGTGGAAACCTCAAAAATACAACGAGAACCCACATTAGAGGAGTATTACCATAGACCTCATAATAGATAGACTTAGCACGCTTCCCCAATTCTGGCTGCGCTAAAACTAATGGGCTTTTGTTCAGAGCACGTGATTTGAAATCCATCCGCTAGGTAGTTCTGCCATAGACCTCATAGTAAAATATGACGTCTATGGCAGAGCTACCTAGCGGATGGATTCAAAATCACGTGCTCTGAACAAAAACTAATTGGTTTTAGCGCAGCCAGAATTGGAAAAGAGTGCTTACTTTATATGGAAAAGAGTGCTATGGTATAACTTGACAGGTACTCAGTTTCAAATTCGAGGTGGGCGTAAGCCATAGTGTTGTTACTGCTCATATAATTCACTTGAATCTATCTTATCAGTTTCAAATCATACACAAGGATCATTCCATGACCAATTATCCAATAGAAAAATTGCTTGCATCACCATTTTAGATAAACATTATTTTCCGTACTTTGGGTTGGTTCCTACATATCTGAAGACATCAGAACCACTTGTGAAAAAATGTCATGACTTTATTTCTCCCGGGGCGACCATGTTTCCAACATGATGGATGGCGCATTTTTTTCTCTTTGCTGCCGTAGACATACATGTACGGAAACCTGAATATCTGAAAAAAAAGCTAAAGAGCTGAGAGAAAAAACGTTATGTAGCTCCTGAAGATTACTTTTAAGATATGGAATCCCCTTTCCTCAAAATGAATTCCAAACATTAGCTGTTTGAGGCTTTATATGAGCCTAACTCACACCAAAAATTGCATTTTTTTATTTCGAAATGGTTTAGTCAATACAAACAGATTTTCTCCGTCATACTATGCAAATGCAAATTGTGGTATCTTCACAAAGATCACAATTTTTTATCTGTGAAGGAGTCTAATATAAGGCTGCAATTTGTTGTAATGTTTAGACCTACCAATAGAGCGTCTCTATACAAAAATTCATTGCCTTGAATCACACCGCTCTTTTGTTACGGGAGTTCAAAACATGGCCCTTTGCCGAAAAATGCCGGATTTCGGGCTTAAATATCTCAAATGGGTCCTCATGAAAAAAATCTAAAATTTGGTGTCGACGAAGCTTTGTATGTGATCAAATCACAGTAAAAATTGCAATTTTTATTTTTGAGTGGTTTGGTCAATAGAAGGCATGAGAGTAAAAATTGCGTCTCTCATATAGCGTAGTAATATGAAGCTACATATACACATATAATTCGCTTGCACTGGCGAAACCATTTAGAAAAAAAAAAGATGAAATTTTGTTTTTGACATGTACACAAACAAGGCTTTCTTGACACCATTTTTTTTTTTAGGACGCTTCTGAAAGTTTTACGCCCAAAATCCGGCATTTTTCAGAAAGGGTCATGTTTGAAACAGTTTATGAAACCTGCATACACCATTACGATCAGCAATATAAGCAGCAAAGCGTGCAGTGGCGGCAGCAAGGATCTCCCCGTTCTCGTATATTTCAAGTACAAGCATCCGTTGGTAATTTTATAACCACAATTCTTTTGGATATCAGGAGAGTTCTTCTTAATCATTATCTCGAACAAAGACTCACGATCACTGGACACTGTTACGCAGAGGTAATTTCAAAATTTAGGGGTACAATCCAAGAAAAGAGGAGCGGAATGTTAATCAGGAAAGTCCTCTGCACCAAGATAATGCGCCAGCGTACAGAAGTCATCACACAATGGCTGCAGGTTTTGAACTATTTCATCATCATCCCTACTTCCCGGATCTGGATCCCAGCAACTTTAATTTGTTTTCCCACTTAAAGAGATACTTGCGCTTCAGTTTTCTGCACTTTCACAAGCAGGACTCACTCGCTATCTGAAAAACATAATTAGCATTGTTGCTATCAGTGAGAAAAGTCACACATCGTTAATAATTCCACAACTACGGACTAAAGCCTTGCACAACAATATACTAACGTACAAAAATCGTGGTTCAACTCCTATGTCACGGAAAACAATTGTTGAACGTCCCTCGTACGTAATGAAATGCAGAACGAAAGATAAATAAAGCAAGCTTAAAAGTTTATAGTGGATCTTAAGGTTGTTCCTCGTCATATATGTAACACGTAATGAAAAAAAAAAACACATTTTATTTGGGGAGTGTATGTAATGATAAAATAAGGCAGAGAGAGATTGTAAAGGCAAGTAGCACATTTTTACGTGTCTTCAGAAATATTAATTTACATATAAAAAGAAATACTAGAAGTTTTGACGATTCGTTTACAAAAAAATAAGCTGCTTTTTAAAGTCGTCAATTTTTGTTTTGGGAGCTGAGCTGCAAACTCCCTTAGTCCCTTACGTCTTTACCAAACCTTAGTCCCTTAAAATGGCGATCACTCTTCAGGGACTGGAATAGAGAAGAAAGCAACCAGGTCCTGAGTTGAGGAGAAGCTGAGGAAAAACACTTGAAAACCTCAGTCAGGATGGCCGGCAGCGGGATTCGAACCTACGTGCCTCCCCAGTGCTGATCCGAATTCCGCAACATTACTGATTGGATTGGGAAGACTGGGTTTCAAAAGTTATGTAACAAAGAATTACTCTAATCAGTTGATAAAGGAGCTATTCTGGCATTAACGAAGGCAATAAGACGGATGAACATAGGGCCTATTGTTTTTGTATAAATTATATTTTGAATAAAGGTAAAATAAGGTTCTGATACTGATAAATAGAGGAAGTGTGAAGCTACTATTCTTACCTGGATATTTCAAACGTCAGAAGTCTTCCCGCGTTAACAAAGTCTCCTCCTAACCACCATGAAAAGTTCTAATCAAAAATGAATTCTTTAATATTTCGTGTCCAATATCTCTACTAGACTTTCTATAAAAGTGCAACCCATTTTTATGTGTACTAATTTTTACTGTCTAATTAATGTGTACTATTTCCTATTTCTGTAAGAATATAAATAAAATATTGTATTTTTTTCTTTTCTTCTTTCAGAGAATTTGTCGGATGAGGGGGTGGACACCAGGGGATCCGAAACATCAAGAGACTCGAGATATTCTGCTGAAAGTTTGGGACGGTCTTAGACAACGAGCAGATGCAAATAAAGACGGTCAGGTAAGATTAACATCACACTTCATCAATAATATACAATGTATAACAAAATGTGGTTATCACATTTGAAAATAAAAAAAAAGTAAAAAAAAGTCAATACAGGGTGAGGCAGAGAGGGTTTAACAGTTCTTAAACGATCTTTACACGGCATTTGACGTGGGAGTGAGGAAATTCAGTGAAAGCCATTCGGCAGCTTATTCTATCCTATGTCAACAACCGTTCAGCATTACACGTTTCTTGTGAAGATTCTTTTTCTTTTAAGGGAGGGGTTTCAGTTATGGTTGCATATCGTCCCTTTCTGCATCATCTCAATGTCGGTCAACGTGGAGACGTTCCTAGCCGCGACACCATCTTGATTTCCGTAGAAAACTTGAGTTCTATGGATTCGACTTTGGAAGGAAAGCAACACCGACCCTTCATCAAAGCGTACAGATTGCAGAAAATACTCACAAAGTAAGAGAAGAGATCATTAGGGATCCAAGTCCTTTCGGTAAGCGGCAGGCTTCAGGGTGAAAATTGCTTACCGCTATGTCCAGCATGTTTTACACCTATACTGGAACATCCATCCATACAAAATAACAAATTGTAGCAACGTATTGAGAAAAGCGTAATCCTCGGAGAAAATGAACTCTCATTGATTTGATGTGACATTTCTTTTGGTAACTGACGAAACACATTTCCATTTGAATGTATGTATGTATACATGGAAATCTAAAGTTCAGATAAAGGGATCCAAAAATCTGCAACTACACAAACAGTCTTTTCACATTCTTAAAGTTAAGAGTTTCTTGTGGTCTGGCTACATTTGGGACTATCAGCTCATAACTTCTTTAAGGTGTTAGTAGAGTCATGATAGTGACCTCCGATTGCTTTGTGGCAATGCTAAAGCAGATTCGTTTAACCAGAACTGCCCCGGTGTTAATTTATCTAAAGGTGATACGGTTTTAGCACAATGGTGACACAGGGCACATGTGTACGTTGTTCGCTGCATATCCCCTGAGTATATCATTTCCCAGTGACGCGTTATAACTTGGCCGTCACATTCGCCAGACCTCTCTATATTTGATCACTTCCCGTGAAGTTACCTCAAGTTACGAGATGACTTGAGGTATTCATTTTTTTTTTTTTTTTTTGCAAAACGAAAAGATATAAATTAGTATTAATTTTGTCCAGATCTAAAAAAAATATGTTATCAACATTTCCTCTTCCATGCCCTGTATAAAGAAATTATATCTTGTACTTGTCTGTTCTCGTATTATCGGTTAAAATTGCGTCATCTACCGGACTCAAATATAATTTGACATTTCGAGTTGGTACTCTGGTTTTACGTTTGAATTATCTAATCGCTTAACTTCAAATTTAAGTTGTTCTGATTCTTTCCTTTTTCAGATTGCGATGCATAACTTTTCCCTCACTTCTGTGATTACTAACTGATGGTCGATCTCACTATCTGCTCCTCTGTAAAACCTAACATCCATTATTTTGTTGTGTCTTCGTCTATCTACTAATACGTGATCGATCCGGTTGAGAGTTTTGCCATCCGAAGATATAATAATTCACAGCTATATTCAATCCACTACTGAATGAGGTCTCTCAGGGAGGGAGGAGTTGGTATACTGCTCCAACGCTTACCAGACGTGTTGGGAGAGAAGAGTCGAAGCTTTCAACTGTCTTTTATTCACAATTGCATCACGATGTTGGGTGGGCATCGTTCCAAACACTCTAGCTTAAAAAAAAAAAGTCCGTTGGCAGAGCCGGGAATCGAACCGGGGACCCCACGATCAGCAGTCAGCGACGGTAACAACTAGACTAGAGAGGCGAAGATGCCCATGTATATGTCTTTGTGCTGAAAGTATGTGCTCTTTACTAGTAGGATTTTCGAGATCGCGAAAATTATCAGTCTTTCTCCCTTGTTGGTGGTGATTTCCAGAAGGCTGTATTTGCCTATAGTAGGTCTATATTTTCCCACCTTAGCGTGGAAATCACCCAACACAATTTTCGTATTATACTTTAGTCAAATAACCTTTCTAGCTCCTCGTTACATGTATGTTTGTCGTTATCATTAGCTTGCTCGGTCGGAGCGTAGACATTTATTAAAACCGTGTTGCACCATCGGGTACGTATCGCAACGTACGATAATCTTTCGTTTACGAATTCTATTTTGAGCCGCTGGAATGATACTGTTAGGAATCCTGTATCGAAATTATGAGACTGTGTAACCCCGAAGAAGAAAGTGTATTTGTCCTGTTCAATGCTATCCTGACCCTCCCACCGGACTTCCTGTATCGCTAATATGTCCAGCTCGTACTTTTCGGTCTCGCGTACCGCCACCTGAAGAGCGTTCGTACGTTCCACGTTCCTATTCGAAGGACTTCCTTAATTCTGTTCTTGAAGCCCCCTCAAACAACCCGACCCCGGAGATCCGAATGAGGGACGTTCCCGGAATATTTTACCCCAGAAGAATCTATGAACCATCTGTGACTATTTCTTGACATGTTTTAGCGGTGTAGAGTTGTCAGCTCTACAACCTCGCAGTAAAGGCAGACATTCAAGATGTCCTCTGTTCATCTCTGAACCTTGCCGATGTCATTCATCTTCAGCCTCAGGGTGGGAATCGTGAAGCTGCTTCCCCTTCACCTTGATAGTTTTGTACTACAAAAAACTACTAATACTAATACTACTATTGCAACTATTACTGCCACTACTAATAGTAATACTATTACTATTATTTCTTCTACATTTATTATGCTTTCAAACATTCAGTCTAAATACTTCTGGTTTGCAGCAATCCTGTTCCTGTTCTTAAAAATGGTACTATAGGTTTGAAGAGATTCCTCTGGAACTCCCTCTTGTTACCACAGACAGAAATTAGGGATCTTATATTTATGTAGATGCTTTATTTTGTGAATTATCCTTTTTAAATTTATATATTCGTGTTGATAAAAATACAACCGTTTCAATGAAAAATAAGGTAACAATCGTTTGTGTAAAATTTCGTTAAGTTCTTAATGTTTTCTGTTCTTTATATTTACTTTCTAATGTGTTTTGTTTTATTCCAAAGGATATTTGGGTACGACATTAACGTTATTAATGTAATAGTCCTTAAAACTTATATTCTAGGAAAGAAAAAAGGACTGCTGTATTTTAAATGAAACTGCTTTATATTTAACTGAGTATAATTCAACCCATCTAGGAAAATACGAAACAATATAATGTAACTTTTTAAAATACTAAAATGGTCCTCATTCTGTTAATGCATAGAGATTAAAAAAGTTTTCAGTTTTCTCGCTGATGGATTACATCAAAATTCTTAATTTAAATGGGTTGTCTGTTGAATATTTCCAATTAAAAGCGTTTTTGTATTCTTTTTATAACGAGAAGTGCTTAGTTGTGAAAATGGAAAGTACCTCCTTTTGTTTACTCTGCTCTCTTGTGTGAACATTTTGAGCGAGATAAATTGTTGCTTGTTTTTGGAGACTTGATGTAACGCTGTTTCATCGACAGAACTTTATTAAGCAACACTATTAGCTTTGTTGATTAACTTACTTGAGCTCTAACGAGTATTGATCAAAAGTGCACATACTTATTGTACGGATTCTTACACAGATACAAATTCATTAAAACACGAAACTCAGCAGCCGTGAATTACGCGTCAATTGTATTGTTAGCATTTTTCTTCCTGTCGTTGTTTAATAGGATTTAGATGTCTTTTTCGAGAAAAAAAAAAATATCTCATTTAATGATGTATAGGGTATTCATAAAAATGTGCATATAGTTATTTTCCATGTGAATTCTTCAAACCTCAATAAGAACAATCTTATTTTAGAAATTTATTCTTCTATTTTATTCCCAATTGGAAACACTGTATCATATATTTCATAGATGAGTTGTTAACGCTACACGATAACAAACTTCAATAAACAAGGATAGTGTATTTTGAGGAAGCATAATTTCATTCCAGTTTGACACACTGTCAACTGCATTACGTTAGATTTTATTTTCAGATATTTATATCTCATTCATTCAAACCAACTTTTACTAACGTCTTCAAGGTTCGATGTTCGAACTGAAGCATGGATGTTTGTGGATTTAAAAAAAAATCTTACAACTAATGGCATCATGACGGGTCGAAGACCATAGTTCCTAAATGGGCCCACAAAAAGGTTTCTTGCAAACTAACTTTAACAATGTACTTTTTAATACATCATTTTCCAATCTATCGAGATATGTTCATTTATTTACTATTATTAAGAATTCGATTTTAGGACCGATTTGGATATCCTGAATCTCGAAGCATCTTTCGACGCATGTCTTCTTGCTTTATTTCAAAACTTCTTGTTTTATTTTGGTCTGGGAGAAATTACCCTCTGAAATATGTGGAGTGTATTGGATACCACGTATAGTGTAGTGATTAATGATAACTATAATTATTACTTCAGGTTCTAAGACGATCTTCAGAAATTTCATTAGAATAAATTAAATCACTTTTAGGCCTCAGCCGCTAAATATGGGAAGTCATATATCACTACTCCGCTTGTTTGTCGTCAACTACCAACTTGGGAACTACTAGGACTACGGAGATGGTTAAGGTGTCGTTCGAAATGTCACGATGAGATTCAAAGCAGAATAGATCATCCAGATCGGATGAGCGGATCCGAGATAGATAGGGTTTTCCTGTTCCTTTGAGTAACTAATGGTAACAAACGACAACTTCATTGTCAAGAACTCCTACAGGCTAGAGCAACACTCAAACAAAAATATTGTTGTTTATTGTCACCCCAAATGGAGTAATAGAACACCTCTTCCCCTACACCAATTCCAGTTCTGGGTAACACCAATTCTAGAGTTGGTTAACACCATTCGGGGTCTCCAACACCGTTTCTGGTGTTGACAAACACCTCTACCGGTATTCAGAAACACCGTTAGAAGTGTTAAATTGCACCGCTAGAAGCGTTAGGGAACACCATCAATGGTGCTTATTAACATTGCTAACGGTGTTTCTGAATACCGGTAGATGTGTTTGTCAACACCAGAAACGTTGTTGGAGACCCCGAATGGTGTTAACCAACTCTAGAATTGGTGTTACCCAGAACTGGAATTGGTGTAGGGGTAGAGGTGTTCTATTACTCCATTTGGGGTGACAATAAACAACAATATTTTTTTTTTTGAGTGTAGGATAAGTGTTCTAATCCTACAATCCGTTTTCTTTTGTGAAACTTTTTCTCTTCTTTTTCATGCTTTTTTTAATGCCTTTTTTTCACACAGCAAGTGATTTAATGACTTACGCTGCAGATGTAATCAGCAGAATTGGAAATAAGAATTCACACATTCATCCCAATTTACTATTGCTTTGTTTTCTTGCAGCCTTACGAGGCAAATGATGTGATTATTTGTGCATTCACTGCAACATTGCTATACTTCCTATATCTTCACCCTCACAAACGTAAGGAATTAACTAAGGACATATGGACTGAAGTGATTTGATATAGTTTGTAATAGAATACTAATAAACCTCCAGGGAACTGAAGAAATATTTTGAATTATAGGAAGAGGCTTAAGTTCCGAGGTTCCGAGGCTTAAGTTAAGAGGCTTAGGAGATAATACAACTTCGAAGACATCTTTACTGGAAACTAAAAAAAAAAATATTCTTACCGAGATATGCTCTCACTCCGTATATACAATATGTAAATTTCTAATTTACGGTATTATTCAAGGAAGATATCTATTTTTGATCATAATTACCGTTAGCAAAAATCAATTATCTTTAGCTCAAAATCCCGGAAAATAACCTGTTTGTATTCAAAGGCAGAGATATGCAGTATGTTTGCGTTTACTAGTACATTGTGTTTCACTATAAAAACACTAAGCGGTGCTCCCTTATGCTTGGGCTCCAAACTTGGCCCCTTACTGTGAAAATATATAGAGATAGAGACAGTGTAACAAAAAATATTTTATGTTATATGCATATTTCAAAAGAGTTGTATAAATGCATAATAAATATTCTTATAAACAAACAAGTACATATAGGTTTCTTCTGATGAGTCTGTTCCAGTAGTATTCTGTGAAGTAATATTTCAAAATATATAATATTATAGCCACGTCCCACGGCTCCTCCCGCGTTTTTTGAAAGTATAGTAATAGTTATCGACACTTAATAGTATGGGGGACGTTTGAAAATTTGAACTTTAAAATAGGGTGGCAACTCTGAAAACTGGGTAAGAGTAACAGTATGTTTTAATTGTGTCGAATATGTATACTCAAAACTTGGTGCGGATACGTAGAACTGAATGGATGTATAAATATTTAATTTTTAAAATTGATTGGCAACACTGTCAACTGTGAGACCTGAAGTACTTCTGTGACGCGTCCCAGTCTGTAAATACGAAGTTTGGTCTTAATACGTTCAACGACATGGAAACAATTAACATTTTTATTTTCTGAAATTGGTTGGCAACACTGACAACTGCTGCGTTGAAAGTACCCACATGAACTGTCCCAATACCTAAAACAGATGCCAAATTTTGTTTAAATCAATGCGGATACGTTCAACGGTAATGAAATCTATATTTTCTAATCGTTTGGCAACCCTGACAAACTACGGTACCTAGAGTGCCTGTATGACCTGTTCCACTAGGATCTACCTAATGAACGTGTATGTCAAATTTAGTGTCAATCAATGCACACGTGTAAAGGCATTTCTAAACTGGGGTGCTTGACGTCGGGGGACACAACTCTCTTCTATTGTGTTGAATGATGCTTAAGGTAAGTTTGGAGCAAATTTGGTATGGAAGAAATTGTTTTCAAAATGATTTTTTTTTAAAAGTTGGCAACACTGAGAGCTGGGCAACCCAGAAAATCTCTCATATTCCAAAAATATTTGTAATATAGAGTTTAATTAATGTTGAATTTCTTCTTAGTTACCTACATAAAAATAATACTTGCTTGAAAAACGTTAACAGTATTATAAATTGCTGCCCTGAATTAGAATGAAATTTAGAAGAAAAAAAAGGAAGGCTCATGTTTCTTTTAAAAGAAGGTTGGTGGTTGACCTGTCGTTTGAGTGGTCTCGGTGAAACTTTTCCAACTACATGTGACGCTCGGTTTTGAGCCTGGTGGTAGCAAATTTGTATAGCTTAATTATCATGAAAGATGTCTGTTGTGGATTTTGAGTCTTTTTGTGCAGAACAAGGTGAAAAAAAAAAAGTTCCATTCCAGCTAGATGCTGTTGAATATGTGAGCTAATTACCAGCATATTGGTTAGCCTCACTTTGCGTTTTCATGCATTCATATAACGTAAGCTACCATATAAATAAGGCCATAGCGCTCATTCCTTACGTCACAAATCGTAGGCAAGTTTTCATGTGTATAAATCATTTCATCATTTTTAATTCGGTCGCATACTTAATCTATATACCATGGTATTTTTCCGAGGATTCCTAAATAAAATTGATTTTCTAACTCCCTCTGTAGGTCAATTTAAAAAAAAACACAGGAAAAGCGAATTTTCCAAAATGTTCATACCTGAATAACTTCCCTATTTATCAATAAACTTATGAAATTCAAACGGTATAGAATCTACGTCAAATTAAAAGACTTCTCACTGCATTATAGTTTCCTGAAACCTGAAGATAAAATCGCCAAAAGTTCTGATATATTGAAACTTTAATTAATTCCCGTCTTATTAATATAACATAAAAGTTCAAAAAATTCAGAAATTTACATCAAACTTTAAGATTTTTTAAAAAAATAAATACCATTTTCTACGAACCTAAAAGAGTTTCCGCCCAAAGTTGGCGAAATATTGAAACTTGAATTCTAGAATCTAGGTCAAATTGAAAGATTTCCGTAACTGTGTTTTGCAAGGCAGAAAAACATAGATTTTCACAGTAATAATCAAGAAACACAGTTGATAACCTGGATCTGGGATCATAACTCTTTAAAGATAAAAAGACAAAAGTACACACGCGCCGCGAACTGCACATGAGGAATGTGGAGGTAGCTAGCTCTCCATATATTCTTGACCAACGTTACGAAATGGGGTGCTTAGTCCCACACGTTCGACCTCTTGTATCTCCCAAGGTGCACAGGAATACCAAGGATACTCTACTCCCCAACTTCATAAAAGACTGAGTGCATCTCACCCAGAGCGCAAAGCATGGGAACACTTAATAAAAGTCTCCAGCGTTCCAGCCGGGATTTGAACCCTGCCGACCGATTTGTAATCAGACGCGCAAAGCTTATTTAGGTTCATACTGGTATGATGGTATACAGTTTTGACGTCATCGGACTTGGGGCTTATAAACAGAGTAGCCTTATCTACGGTTATACTAGAATTTACTGTATAAGACCAAACCAAAACTTTAGAACGAAAATGTGGAAAAAAGTAGTTCGGTCTTGGTTTAGATACTGTAACCGATATTAATTTCATAGCAGAGAAGATAAACTTACTTGTCGACGACAGTCATTACCACGATTTCGATCCTATTATTATTTTTGGAAGTTAGGAAGTGTACTAAAATTAATTCAATTATATTTCAGGTGAGCCACGAGGAATGGTGTTCGATGTGGGATGAATACGCCAGAAACACGGACAATGCAGTAGAATGGCAACAGAGATACATGGCCTTCATGTTCGACTTGGAAGATACATCTGGTAAGTTCATGTTCCACCGCTATTTTGGCTTCACTTTTTCTTCCCTGTCTTGATAGCAGAACAAGCTTAGTTCAAACTTGTTTCAAGTTTGTCATGTCACGTGTAAAAGATTACATCAAGCTAGTCATTACAATACGGCAAGCTTAAATCAAGCTTGAATCATACTTACTAGTTAGCACCTGACAAGATTACTGCAAGCTTGCCATATCAAGCTTATTACAACAAATATGAGACTGACTTCCTATGACGCTATTCGTCAAATACAAGCTTGTTACATCAACTGTAACTGCACAAGTGAATATCAAGCTTGTTATACGCTTGTATGCTATGTGAGTGCGTATACACTGTAAAAAATCACAAGCTTTTGTTATACCATTAGTTTTATGCGTAAGTAACAAAAAATGTGTTCGAGAAGTGTTTGGATATTATCATGTCCTTCTTTCTTCTATCATATTTTCCGTCAACTAGTTGAGGGTGCGATACCGCGACAAACCGGTCGAACGGCGCGAAGGAGTTGCAGTGTGATCAGTTAGACTTCTGAAACGTCGTATACCAAGGTGATGATAACCCGACGGGAATTATTATCGTCGTTTCAGCGAGGGACGATAGTTGGAACTTGAAGAATGGGGCATGCGATTTCGGAAGTCGTCCGGATATTGAACTTTACTCGCTCCACTGTGTTAAGCGTGGATCGTGAGTACGGCATTGAAGGTATATGATCCATTAGAGACAATACAGTGGCTGCCCACGGCGACGTCTGACCAGATTCATCCGGGCAAACGGACATGCAACAGCGCGTGATATGGCAGCAGGAATCAATGCAGGACGTCGCAGGAACCTGTTTCCAAGGTCAGTGCACCCCAATTTGGTCTCCATGGGGTATCGAAGCCGAAGACTGGCACGTGCGCCGCTACTAATCGCTGCCCATCAGCTGCGACGAATCACCACATGGACTCGGGAACACGTGGATTAGGACTTACAGGACTAACAACGCGTAGCGTGGACGGATGAGTCACGTTTTCAATTGGTACGCGCGGATGGTAGGGTCTGGGTGTAACGCAAAGCCCATGAGGCCATGGACCTAAGTTGTTAACAACGCACTATGTGCGATCTGGTGGTGACTCCATCATAGTGTGGGGGGCATTTACCTGGCATGGTTTGGGTCCTCTGGTTCGCTTGAACCGAATATTGACCGGTCAGCGCTATGTTCAGCTGCTTGGTGACCACCTCCAGCCCTTCATGAACTTCGTGTACCCTACAAACAATGGGATTTTTCAAGATGACAAAGCGCCATGTAACAAGCCGCAGTGATACGCGACTGGTTTGAATCAACGCCCAGGATACTCCACCTACAATAACCACCGAATTGTGGACTGCAATCGAGACTGCATGGTTACACAGCTCTCGAGCGGACTACACGCAGCTTGTCGCGACCCTGCGACGTCGAGTTACTGCACTTCGCCGTTCTTGAGGAGGGGTCTCACGTGTTATTAGGTAGGTTTCCTATGACTTTTGGCATTCAGTATATGTCCTAATAATATCAATCAGATTTACTAATGAGAGCCAAACTTCTTCGTATCTAGAAAGAAGCATAACGGACTAATTTTGTCCTTGTAGCTTAACAGGTTAAAGCATTAAGTTATCGAAGAGACAACCAGAGTTCTAACCTCGCTCGGTAATTTATTTCAGGTGTATGAAAGGTGCACCTAAGTGTACGAGAAGTGTAATTTATTTACAGTATATATATATATATATATATGAAAAATTGTTTCGCTGGTCTTACAAAATTCTCTTTCTTGGCTACATATTGTGTCTAATTACTATTTTTATACCTGTTGTTCCACGCCTGTGAAGATTACCGATAGATACATAGAAAGCAAGAAAGAGAAATGAAGAAAGAAAAAGACAGAAAGAAAGGAAAAGAAAGACAAATAAAAGAAAGGAAGAAAAAAGAATTAGACAGGAACAAGGAGAAATAAAGTAAAACAAACGAAAGATAGGAAGGACAAGAAAGGAAAAGAAAGGAGAGAGAGCAATACAAAGAAATACCAGGTGTATGCATAAGTAGTTTCCGGTTTAATTAAGAGATGGCGCCAGCGAAAAGTGCGCGCAGCGTATTCATTTGACACATACGTCATTTTGTTCGTCTGACATTAAACTACAAACACACACAAGTTGAGTCCGCCAAACACTAGCGTCTTTGTTTTATCGTTCAGTGATCATGTCGAAGTTTGTGCCTGAAAAAGAACATTTGCGGCACGCATTGCTTTTCTTATTTAATCAAAAGAAAAAGGCTGTTGAAAGTCATCGTGTGCTGGTAGAAACATATGGTGAACACGCTCCATCGATTAGAACATGTGAGACATGGTTTCGACAATTTAAAAGTGGTGATTTCAATGTGAAAGACAGTAGACCACAAAAGTGCGAAAACGAGCAATTGCAGGTGTTATTGGAGGATGACCCAACTCAAACTCAACAGCAATTGGCAAAAGCATTAAATGTGTCACAAGAAACAATCAGCAGACGTTTACGAGCAATGGGGAAGATCAATAAACTAAGTAAATGGGTCCCACACGATTTGAATGAACGTCAAATGGAAAAATCGCGAAGTCACTTGTGAAATGCTGCTTCAACGCCACGAAAGAAAATCCATTTTGTATCGAATTGTGACGGGTGACAAAAAATGGATTTATTTTGAAACCCTGAAGCGGAAAAAATCGTGGCTTTCACCTGGCGAAGCCGGTCCTTCAACACCAAGGCCAAATCCCTTCGGCAAGAAGACCATGCTTTGTGTCTGGTGGGACCAGAGCGGTATTGTGTACCATGAACTCTTGAAGCCCGGCGAAACCGTTAATGCACAACGCTATCGCCAACAAATAATTAATTTAAATCCCGCATTGATCGAAAGATGACCGGAATGGGCCCGAAGACATGGCAAAGTGATTGTGTTACACTACAATGCGCAGTCTCACACAACAAAACCAGTGAAAGACACATTGAAATCGCTTGGATGGGACATCCTTCCGCACCCGCCGTACTCCCCAGACCTGGCGCCATCTGACTATCACCTCTTCGCATCAATGGGGCACGCGCTCGCAGAGCAGTACCCGTACTTCAGCAATTTCGAAGACGTTGGAAAATGGCTCGACGAATGGTCTGGCGCAAAAGACAAGCAGTTTTTCTGGCACGGTATGCATCAGTTACCTGAAAAATGTGTGAAATGTGTAGAAGCTGATGGCCAATATTTTGAATAAAACAAAATTAATTTCCCTTGAAAATTACGTGTTTTCTTTACCAAAAAATCCGGCAAAAACTTATGCATACACCTGGTAGATAAAAGAAAAATAGAAACAAATATAAAAGAAAGAGGGAAACAGAGAGAAGAAAAGAAAGGAGAAAGAAAGAATAGAAGGAGAAAGATAAAAAGGAAGAGAATGAAAGGAAGGAAGAGAAAGGAAATGATAGAGAAAGAAATAGAAAGAGAAAGGAAGGAAAACAGAAGATGAAGAAAGATAGAAAGAAAGAAAGAAAGAGAAAGGATGAATGAATTAAAGAAAAAAAGAGAGGGAAA
>JAGDQP010002152.1:83661-108960 GCA_022664845.1 Lepisma saccharinum
AGAAATAAATAAATAAAGAAAGAAAGAAAGAAAGAAAGAAAAGCTAATAAAAGTTTTATTCACGGGATAATGGTGATTCAACCAAATTTGATCAAACAAACCGTCGGTAAGGATCAACCTTATGCTTCTGGAGATGTGAAGTCAGTTTCCCACTACCTGGTTTAGATTAAGCTCTAACCTGCATTACAGACAAAGTACAAGTAATCCCAGAATACCATAAAGGATAGTTGTAGCCTCACAAAATTGAAAACGGGAGAATGAAGAGTAGTAACCACAAGAGCACGGCATATCGGGCCAATATCGACCCAACACTGGGCCAATAACACTGATATCGATTGTGATAAAACATAAATCAATTTCTCTGTGCCAGCTTTCGTTAAGTCATTAGCCTACGTTGAACATATTTTGAGATGCTTTTAGAAGGCAAATGTGCTAACCGAGATTTTACAATTGATCGTAACTTGTAAATATTTGAATACATTCCGACCTTTAAGGTAAATACGAATTCTATCTTCACATTTGAACTTCGAACAGTAGTTCAGAGTTTCCTTACTCACTGGTTGCTTGCAAAGAAATCACTCTTCTTTTCTTCAATTAATAAATGTGTTTTTGTGTAATGTGGACAAAGTACAAATAATGTATGCACGTGTCAAGTTCATTTTGTAAGTTAGAAATTGGTTACTTAATAGAAAATACTTCCCTTTCTTGTAGGCGACGGATGCATTGACGAAGACGAATTTACATCTGTATGTTCAAGTTACGGAGTATCACCGGCTGAATGTTCCAAAGCATTCAATAAATTCTCTCGGGTAAGTATACAAAAATATTGTATCATTTTGAAAGAAAATTAGTTTATCAATAACAACATACTAGTCCCATCTATTGTATTAAAGGAGAAATGTGAATCGTCCATTAACATTGTAGAAATCTCTGTCTCTCACACAGTAAATCTCATTTATTGTATCAACCAGCCTCAACTCACAGAAAGGCAACATAGACAAGAGCGACCGGCTACTTTAGTCAGAACACTGATGATGATAGTGAATGTTACGCACTGCCGAACGGAGAATGCTTCACAACAATAACTGGGAACGACCAGACTTGTAACGACACAGCTACGTGACAAGTGGGTGATTTAACGCTGGCTGATACAACAATGCGCTAATAGTACATAATTGATATCTTTTCTAACGGATATTTTTCACAATTAAGGTTTAACCAAAATGAGGAGTCTAGAAACCAAGGGATATAAGTGACACTGATGAATAAAAAATGTTCAAGGTAACCCGAAGTATATATGATCTGTACAAAGGAACCCTTCGGGGTAAAGGGAAGAGAGACGCAAGGATTCTACTCAGAAAAGAAGTGATATCCAGTTTGAAAGTGATTTTTGTACAGATATGTAAGGCTGCGAGCTCCTGCGTAGCCTAGCCAGTAGGGCGCTCGACTTCAGTGCGAGCGGTTCCGGGTTCGATTCCCGGTTGGGGCTCAAAAAATATTTGGTGTTGACCCAGCATCGTGAGGACAACTGCGGAGCTGCTGTGAATAAAAGACAGTGGCGATCACAGTGAGACCTTCGGCTCTCCTCTCCCAACCCGTCTGGTCAGCGTGGGAGCAGTAGACCAACTACTCCCTTCGGGGAGAGGCCTCATCTAGTAGTGGATTCAATATGGCTGTGATTTATTAATTTATTCATGTAAGGCTGCTTGTTAAAAAAATAAGTGCAAAGTCTTCACACAAAAGATCGATTTTGGACCATGGTGGGCTCCGTATCTCGAAAACCGTAACCACTATCAAAAAATAAGCATTTTTATCCCAACTTGTTGTGGCCTGCAATTGACATCACAAACACCCTGGTACCAACCATTTGGGGCTAAAGCAAAAAGACACAAAGAACACACACTTTTCAATCATTTGAGGAAATTCTGTGATTCGGTTTTAAAAAAAAGTCATAACTTTTGAACCCCTTCACCGATTTTGACGTGTGATACACTGTTTGAAAGGTATTGACGCGTAAATTACGTTTCCGGAAGTTTCGGACACCTATATGGTCTAGGGTTAGTATTATAATCAGAAATGTGATTTTTTAATACTTTTTCGAATCGCCCTAGGGGGTCCCAGAAAGCTCCTAGCGATCCCAATTTTCTTCTGTTTTTAAGTATGGCAAAGAGCTTTCAAATGCAATTTCAAGCATCAAAATCGGACTTATATTTCGCTAGATCCGAAATTAGCTGTATCTATGTGAGTGCCGCTAACAGACTCGTTTGTTAGCGTCACTCGAAGAACTACGTCTTTCATGATACAAAACTATCATATTTTGAGCAAAGCAACTTTGGACCTTAATGTGTTCATGTACAAAATATGACCATTTTGTGTCCCATACATATTTCGGATTATATTTTAAAATATTATCTCAAACTGTATTTTATTTGTGAACGTCACTTTTATCTCGGCTTCTCTAGTAAACATTAAAATAGTCAGTTGCCTTACTTGATTATTTTCAAAGTTATAACTAATAAAATACAAATAGAAGGAGATATTGTTTATGTATGTACTTCAACATGTTGAAATATACCCCAAGTAATAGTCAAATTTCTTTTAAATATAATTTAAGGTAGTTAATCATGTGCAAATAGTACAACAAAATATTAAGCTTTCTTTGTTCCTGCGGTATACACACAATACAGCGATTCCAGCATCCATCTCTTATCAGAAGTAGTAACTTTCTCCTCCAGTCCAGTACACGCTGTCCTTTGCAAATCATGCCAACTTATCGAATTTATCAACTATTGAATATAGGTGGCTGGAAAATTTGTTTCTCAATAAGGTAGCTTGGGTCTATTTCGATTACACCACTAGAACAGCCGGAAGGAAATAAAACAAACCGTTATGGTTTGTGAGTTTAATAAATAAACACAAGGAACAACACACAAAATACCTGGAAGTGAATCAAGAAAGAAAATACTCAGGGCTCAACTTTATGTCCTATAATTTCCCCCTATGTTTATTGACGAACATATTTAATACAAGGATAATACTTTATATTGGTGATACAAGTTTTATAATAAAATCTATATTTATAAATTCAGTATCTTTTAAACTTATAAATGTAATCGGCAGAATAATAAATTAGTATGACAGAAATAGAGTAACTCCAGATGAAAGAAAAAACAATATACTTATGTTTTTAACACAATTCCAAATTTAAGTGAAAATACTATGAAACTACATAAATAGCAGGTATAATTTAGGTGTTACCAGGCCTTAGAATACCAGGTGTGGAGGGGATGATGTGAATGTCGCAAGTTCTATACAGAACAGACTGGACGAACTGTTGAGGTTCGCTGCAAAGAGCATGTAAGCATTTCCAAGAAAAGAAGTCTCAATTTGCTGAACGTAATATACAAGGGACATATCATCTCATTTTCTGACACCGCCATTCAAACTAAATGTCCATAGTACTTGAATAGAAAGCATGAGCTATAGATACCTAAAGTTATTTAAATTCAACTGCATGCATGAATAGAAAAATATAGGAAGCAATAGTTTAGATTTGATGGACTCAACGTCAATAGGGACATAGCGCATCGGTCAATCAGAAACAACGATTTTCTAGCGAATAACAGACCTGAATTTTTCAGCGAATAACAGAAGCGGCTTGTCTTCAATCATAGACAAGCTTATCTCTTCAAATGTATCCTGAAGATGAGGATAATAGTTCTCAAAGCATTAGACACCTGGTGGTTAACTCGTGAAGCGTCGAACATCATACATCTTACCTAGCTGTTAATTCGTAAAGCATTGCACATCATAAATCTTACCTGGTGGTTACTCGTGAAGCATTAACACCATAAATCTTACCTGGCTGTTATACAGCGATTAACTATGTCTCCCAAAACCATAAAGTTTCAACTCATATATTTTTTATAGTTTCAAATTGTCTTACTTTGCCCACGAAATAGCCGAGCATATCAAGAAGTGTAAATGAAAATAAAGCAAGTCTCTCGATACTAGCAACAAATATTAAAGATCATATTTTATCAGGTTACTTATAACTCAGCATGCTCTCAGACATATAGGATAATTAATATTGACCATTTGTTAATAAATATAAAAGATAAGGGTCAGTAATATACGTAGTTTAGAAATGTCTGAAAGAATATATATATATATATATATATATATATATATATATATATATATATACAGTGTATATATATATAGTGCGTCTCTGGATTAATGTGACAAACTTCCGGAAGTGATTATTCACACCAGAGCAAGAAAAAAATCCCTGAAGATATTTCGTAACATGGTTAATTTAAGATCTCCAGGCGCTCAAAAATAACGCGACAAGGCCACAAATGATATTTCTGCAAATAATGACGTAAGTCGTGTCAGCTTAACCAAATAACTATCAAAATGGTACCACCCAATATGTCTATTTTAGTAGTGTTTATGATTGACGAACTCGGCTTAGAGGAGATATCAATGCTTACTCAGTTAAACCATATTAATTCCCACCTTGACAACGAAATTCTTACCTTATTAAATGCGTATAAGGCACTTCCGTAATAAGAAATATAGATCAATTGATGTAATGGCTCCAACTTCGATCCTATCAAAAAATCCCATTAAAATCCAGACAATTTTCTCTTAGCAAATTTACCTCGTGTTACGATATAATTCAGTGTATTAATTCCAATCTATGTACGAGGAGAAATTTAATGAAAAATTAAGTTATGAAAGAAAAATAATCAAAATTCACATTAGATTTCAAATGTGAGTTCAGATAAAAAAAATTATCTCTTCACCATTAAAAATATTAATATATTTTTCTTTTAATTTTCTGTTACAGAATAAGACAGTGGAAGTAACCCGAGATGTATTTGGCGAGCTTTGGAAAGATTTCTTTTCATCTGAAGATCCAAACGCCCCTGGCAATTTCATTTTTGGAAAGACAACTTTTGAATAACCTTATCCCGGGAGTTAAATATGAAACAGAAAACGCACCACCATTATCAAGTAAAAGAAAAGAAAAAAAATGAAAAGAATAAATAAATTGAAAATTGTTGTCTATTTGCATTGCAATTATTCATTGCCTTCTAGAGAAAATAAAATAATGCTTTTTCGGCCTTCGGGTAAAAATTAGTGTCAAGGTTGTCCGTGCTATGAATATATTGCTTTTAAGATGAGAGAAGATAAATTTCATTTGTATCACAAAATAAGAAATTTTTGAATGTATAATTAATAAATTCAACATCTTGGAATGAAACTTGGATAGAATATTACCAAGCACAAGATTTTTTAAAAATAGTAGTAGTGAAGTATAATTATATATATCTTATATATCTACCAAGTCTCGGTAGAAGTTAATAATAATTAGATAGCAAGATATATGTTTCTTGCATGTAGTATATAAAATATTAGATAAATGTAGTTTCGCAAAAAAAATGGAGAGAATATGTGAGTGAAGGATAATTAAGGGTGTTATGAATTCGCATTCATATTAAACTTTGTTCGTTTGATTCATAAATATATATTCTGAAATGTTATATGATGTGTTCATGTATATTCAATGTTTCACTGAATCATTATTTTATTATATTATAACTAGTTTGTTTATTTAATTCTTAAAGCCTTTCTGTCAAATTACTTTTTAAGCGGAATTGTGGTATTTTCTTCATATATTAGGATTATGAAACAGCTTCTAATAATATAAGAACACAGACAATGATTAGTATTCATTTTCACTAACTGTAAATTGAATTATGTCTTTAACATATATGTTAATTGAGAAGTGTATATATGCCAAGCACATAGGAAACGTGAGATTCTGTAATAATATCTGCTAAAGGAACGTATTAGTAAAAACGTGTAGTGTTTTCTAATTCAATATCATCATCGCATATTATTATATCAGTATGAAAGTAGTCAGACCTTAATCAGATTCATGTATCAAAGAATTAACGTAAGGATCACACATGTACTTCTTCTGCTTAGATTTGTAATTAGAAAAACTTGGTAATATATCTTATAGAAAATTAAAATACTTATAGTATAAGTGCGATTGAAAAACTTCACTTTTGTGCTCACTGAGCTGATATGACACACTAAATTTGAGACTTGGTGTATAAAAATCGGAAGTTTCCTTCATTCCAATTTTGTACTAATTCTATTTGGTAACCCATATATCTCTCGTTTGTCTTACAATTTATACCCAAATCGATTGATTCCATATTTAATATAATTTACATTACGCTAAAATTATTGCTTTTAAATATTTCTTTAATATTTATTAGCATACCACAGAAAAAAAATTCAAACTGGAAATAATTACCTTTATATGATATGATTAAATACAATGATGGAGTCGATTTACGAAAGTAAATTTTGAGATGCTAATACAATTATTAGGGGGATTGCGAAATCAAAATTTATAAAGTATGGATACATACATTTTGTGTTTAAATTATTTGGAAATAATGGTCTTTATTATTTAATGATTGATGAATTACGTTAAAACTATTTATCACATCATAGATTATAACTAGAAATTCTCATGAAAAACAATTTATAAATGTTTATATAAAATATTAGTTATTGTTCAATTGTAATTTGAATTAATTTTACCTTTCAATGCTGTTGTTTCGTTTGTTATATATCTCTGAATGTGATATTTGAAATTAATTAATGATATATGAATTATAAATTTCTCAAAACTAAAATTTTATATTCAACTGCAAAATAAAATTTAGTAATTTCAAGTTTTTTATATCAAGATTCATAATATCTTTATAATATTGATTTTTGTGTTCAAAGAAGATCATTAGTTTAGAAAGCTAACACAAAAACAAATTTAAAATTGATTGTACATTGAACTTATTTGAAATTTCTAGAGCATTGAAAACGTTGTTCTGAAAATTAATTTATAGTTTAAGCTGGTATATTAAAATTTTCAACGTATGTTAATTTTATATTAGTAGGTGGTTAGTATAAACATAATTAATCAGCATTAAGTATATATTGTACACATAAACATTCTGTGTTTTATTTAGAGAAAGTTGTTATGGACTTAACAAACTGAGAGGACATACATAGATATTAGGATAATCCTGAATTAGAAATAGGTATAATGAATCTTATAGATTGAAATATATTCTGTAGAAATACAATTCTTGAACTTTCCCTATTTAGCTAATTTAGGTAACTGAAAACAAAAATAAAATACGTAATACTACGGTTTTAAAAGGTTATTTCAAAATCTATTTCGGTAATACTAGAAAAAAATATAAAAATTTTCTAATAAGGATTATTACCTAAAGAATCTAAATAATTCTTCTATATAATATAATATTATCATTAGTATTTTTTCAACTTCAATTTTTGATTGAATTGTTCCAAAAATTGATTTCTGTTCATAGTTCTGGTTCGTAAAATTGTTCATTACGTAGTTATGATTTGGGATGGCGGGCATAATTCAATAACAATAATTGAATTAGAAGTAATAATATTGCATTAAACCCTTTTTCACATTATAACTCTTATTTCTAATGTTTGTTTGTAATAAACTTTAATTTCATTTAAGAGTCGAATAAAGGTTTTTAACTGGAATGTGATAAATTTATCGATATAAGTTACTAGACCATTCAATTATAAATTAAGTTGTTGGTAACTATACAAATGCGTGTAAATAGAAATTAATATTCCATTAGGTCCTCTATGCATTATATATTTTGAATTAATATTTAAATACAATATTTATAGATCGAAATGTGAAATGATATTAAATCGTAAGGAAATGACTATAAATTATACATGTTCAAATTAATATAGTGAATAAGTTCCAACTGAATTCTGGAAGTAGATAAAGTCATAAAAGTATATTAAGTATACGCTTCATGTAATAATAGTAAGTTAAAAGTGAAAGAAAAATATGTTTAAAATAGAAATCTGTAAATATATTACACGCGATAAAAGAGTGAACAAAAAAGTTACATGGTCAAGATAAATAAAAACATAAAAACCTATTATTAAGAAACTAAACTTGTTAATTTCGGGATAAAAATAAATTTTTGTATTGCTGTTTAACTGAAAAATTTAGAAGTCCAGTAATATATGACCATATGCATATCACTTAAACTCGCTTTATGGTGATAACACATCGCATACCAGCTAAATGTATGTAACATATCAAAATTTTGCGCTGTAACATTTAATGGAATAAAAACCATATCTTTCGGAGTAAAATTATATATATTATAGCACATTGACCTGCTTGCAACTATCTATTCTATGACAATTGCCTTCACTCAAACTTTACTATAAGGTATTCAAAATGGAGTTTGTAATGCTGAAATATACAAACGATAATACTGTGCTAAGAGTAGTTATCAAAAACCAATATTAATAAATATTATAAAAATATGATTACATATATATATAAGCAAAATAAATATACGTGTACATATACAAGGTGGCCCATTTATCTTTTACATCTGCTATAAGAGGAACAGAGGAAAATCACAAAGCAAATATGGGATGAAGGAGAGTGTGTTACATATTATACACTTACATCAGCTTAGACGTGTTGTCAATGCGTTGTAGTGTGTCAAATCGCAGTAAGTCTGCTTATTATACGTGTGAAACGCACACATCAAGCGGAAATTATCAATACGTTACTTGACATTCAATGCGACAAATTAAGAAGCAACATTACAAATAATTGAAATTATATGGATAACGTATGTAGCTGGTGCATGCTAATAGTAAATGGTTTAACTGTGGGCCTATCATTTGTTTGTCGTTGGTAAAATAGTTTTCCTGTAAGAACAGCTTACTATTACAGTAAAAGGCTAATTTAATTTTAAAAACTGTCATTGATATCAATAGTAGTACATCTACAATAAGGCGTTGCAAATATTCTTTATAAAAATATGTTAAAATTGGAAGTGTTTCGTTGTAATAGTATTTTTTTTTCTTATAGAAAGCTATTTTAATGTAAAACAGAAAATAATTAGACATAACTCAAGGAATTTAACATTGCCTTCTACCAAGTACAGTGTTTAGCCTATAGTCCATATGTGACACAGATTGGCAAATATAGTCTTGTCGGTTTGCCCTTGATGTGTACAGCTTACGTAATAAGTTGATGTGTCATTTGACACAATACATTAAGCTCGCAACACTGCTCGTCAGGTGTTGCTAATACATGGTTTCCATCTCCCCATACCAAAGTTGACTTCTGTTCCTCTACTTGTTAGTCCGTTACTGACATGTGGGAAGCCCTGTAGATAAACATATAAGGAGTCCAGAAGCCAAGAGATATAAGTGACATTGGCGAATAGAAAAAATCGAGGTATTCTTTTATATATAACCCGAAATATATGTGACACAAAACTGTCATATTTTATACAAGAAACCTTGGACCCTAATGTGTCTATGTGTAAGATATGACAATTTTGTGTCACATATATTTCGGGTTGTATATAAAAGATTACCTCTAACCTTTTGTATTCGTCGATGTTACTTGTATCCCTTGACTTCTCTAGTCGCCATATATAATATATAATATTTTTCTTCTTATGAAAGCTGTTGGAAGGTGCTGTTGTAATATGTATTAATCCGCTGAAACAAAAATCTCCTTAGAAACCAGAACAGACTAATAAAATAACTTTGTACATAATAGATATAACTGGATGCATCTAATTATATTACATATGAAAGTAAGAGCTCGTAGTTAATTCATGACTTCTTGCTAGAATATATCGATTCCAAATTTCGTTGTTACCATTTCACGATTTTGGTATGTTATATATGATAAATATATGTTAAATTTGTTTTCATCGTGAAAATTGTTGTTGTTTCACACAATTCTACATAATGAAAGGCTGTAGTTATGTTTAATTTGTTTTCCTAATGTTGCATGTCGTATAATTTTGTGCTTGTGAACTAACATTCCACAGCAAAAGGTGTTCAGGATATATATATATAACAAAGTTAATATGTATTAACCTGTCGGTAACAAAGAAAGAACGATAATAAACGTTAACAAGAGAATATTTTGAATATGAAATTTTGTTATAGCTCTTAACCCACTTTGACGGTTCTCCCTGAAGCTTTACAACCTATGTTTTGTTGTCATTGGTTTATGGTATGAACGGTATCATCCCTATCGGCCAGCCTGAGAAGTTTTCCTGATATTTTCTTGGTTTAATTAGGCGACTACCGGTATAGTAATAGTATTATTTATTGCGTTCATTTACATGTACAATGTATGAACAAGTCAAACAATACAGAATTAAAATTCAACAACATGGTCTATGTCAAGATTGCAAAATTCTTACATTGTACCCAGGATATGCACATATATTTCCAGCTAAATATTATACACTCCACTCAAATTAAGCAACTTAGTAGTTTGTGCACCATAATCTGATATGGACCACTCTAATAATCGTTATGATAGAGTTTTAAAAAACAGAGCTACTTCCTCTATGTCATATGCTGCCGAGTTTACCAGTATAATTTTTATTTGTCTGGTGAATCGTTTTATATCCAGATTTCTGATATGTAACGGCAATAAGTTAAAGAATCTTATTAAAACCTATTGATAGTTATTATATGATTTCACCAGTCTTATTTTCGGTGGGTGAATGATGTTGGGTGCTGATGCAATGAACCTCTTGTGCTAAAAGTCTCTATAATTTCCCTTATATATTTCGAACAAGTGCAAACCAACAAGCAAAGGAGCGTTAAAATTTTTAATTCTATGAAGTTTGTTCTACGCGAGTCACTATAATTCAGTCTGTTAATACATCTGATGGCCGCTTTTTGATATAAGAAGACCTGTTTCGCTCCGCAAGAATTCCCCCAAAACATAACGCCGTATGATAGATTAGAATGAATAAGAGCAAAATAGACCTGCGAAAGATCCTTTTCCGGCAGCAAATATTTTAATTTCCTGATTAAAAAAATATTACTAGCGATTTCTTTACATATAATTTCCGTATGAGTAGATCATTCTAATATACGGTCTAAATTTATACCCAGTAATTTGACATGTTGTTTACTATTGTTAATAGTTATATTATGTTTCAATGAGAAATATAGCATTTCCGTTTTTGATTCATTAATCGTTAGACCTTTATTTTGAACCAATTTTGCACTTCGTGATATTAAGGGTAATTCTCTTTATCAATCATATTTATGTCTGTACCAGAATTAATAAAGTAAGTTTGTTTTGAAAAATTCCAAAAGTAACTCGGAAATTTCTCTGGAGTAAGCATCCTGCCATAACGCGTCCTGTGAATGTAAAGCGGGATTTTGCTTCGCAAGTAATCACGTCACATACTTCCTTTGCTTCCGTTACCCATTCCATTCTTTCACTCTTTCTCCTTTTTGATACCGTGTTTGTATTGTCTGTTTTGTCACTTGAATCATCAAGCTGGTCTTGTTATACGTCTAATATTTGTTTCAAAGTGGAAAATAACCTTCTGTGCCAAGAAAGGGTCAATTTCTCGATTTTGAAGTTGATTAAATAAACTTTCCACAAGAGGCATTATTTTACTAAACACAAAGAAAGATAGAAAGAAAGAAATTAAAATGGCTGCTAATAAGTGTTTTCTTGAGTACTTCAGGGCGATGAATTGTCTTTGAATTTTTATCTTCCTTCATCTTCATCCATGCACTGAATAATATCCTTATTGTGTTCAAAGACAGCTTCTGGACAGGAAGTTCTAACGAATATTACTAGCTTGGAGTAACCGTTTCGTAACAAGTGAATCTAAAACTGCGACTCAATGGGGACTACCAGAAAATAAAAGTACACATGCTTTTCAATTTTGAGAAAAAAAGTTACATTTCTATTTATAGAAGCAGCTTTGCTAATAAATAAATACACTTGATGAGCAGAACAATGTATGCGTATATACACAGTATTTGAAATGGAACGATTCAATGCCATAGCTTTAACATTATGATTTCGCGATTAAAGTAACATGAGTCGCCCACAACTACCTCTATCTAAAAACGATATTGGACTGACTGCTGATGCTGCCAAAAATTTCATGAATATATGAAGCGCAGAGGACACTTAATTTCGTTTGTCCACTTCCAGTCTGAACCAATATGGACCAAATTTTCAGTTCTAATTCAATTTTTTTACGCTTAATATTCCTGTGTGGCCCGCTTTTTTATTTGTCTTAATTCTTGCAAAAAACGAGAATATTATTTGAAGTATTTTCTATTATATTCAGAGTACGATATGAATGGCTGATGAATCAAAATTTAAATAAAAACGGGCCGCACAGCGATAAGAAGAGTATAAATTGAATTAGAACTGAAAATTTGGTCCACATTGGATTAGACTGGAAGTGGACATACGAGTTTAAATATTTGCTCTGGCGTCTATCTTTCGGCTCTAAGCAGTCACTCCAGTATCGTACGTAGAGCTCGAGAGTCGCTCGTAAGACGTACCATTCTGTTGTAGCATCTCTTGAAAGGCAGGAAAGAACGAAGAATTTACCGGCACTCAATCAAAAACAAAACAGATGAATACACACATACAAGCTTTCCCTCTCTCCCTCTCTCTCTCTCTCACACACACACACTCACACATACACACAGACATTTATATATATATATATTTACTCTCCCAGGCGGTAGCGCGTCTGACTACTAATCGGGCGGCCCGGGTTCAAATCCCGGCCAGGACACTGGAAACTTTTCTCGTAGTGTTCCCATGCCTGGTGCTCTGAGGTGCACTCAGCCGTCTATCAAATTGAGTACCAGTGTGTCCTTGGTACCCCTGGGCACTTTGGCACTTTGGTACCCCTGGGAAAGGTACAGGTGGTCGAGCTTGGAACTGACCACCCATCTCACTTCGTCCCGTAAGTCAAGAAAATGTGGGGCGCTACCTCGACATCCCCCATGCACCGTTCGTAGCGCGTGCGTATCGCACAGGGGATAACTGTACCTTTTTTACTTTACCTCTCTCTCTCTCACACACACACACACACACACACACAGAGAGAGAGAGAGAGAGAGAGAGAGAGAGAGAGAAAGAGAAACTGCGAGTGAAAGGATTCTAGCAGAGGGTTTTTGCAACCTAGGCGGAGGTCATGTGCAAATCAAGTGCCACCTTTCGGTTTCGGATGCAATGAAAAGCTAAGGATGGGAGAAAAGAGCAGAAAACCTCATTTCTTGCTTGGTCGATACCAAAGTGTGTATGGTCGCTGCAACCTGTGGAAACTGCTATTAGAAATGTCACTCGAACATGCAGCGGAGGGACAGCCTCTGTAGCGAGTAGTGCATTAAAAGCGTTGCGTTCAATTGAATCAGTAGTTGGAAGAAGGAAATAAATCCAAAAATATTCAGAACGCTATTATGATTCTTGTGTATTGATCAAACAGTTTCCAGGTATTGTATTTTTCTGCAAAATTAAAAAAAAAGTTGGTGGATTTATTTCCTTCTTTCAACTGATGGAAAAAGTGAATGCTTAGTTGTAAGTGCTCAGACGTAAGTATGGAAAGATCGACCATATAAATGAAGAAAAACGCAATAAAATGAATGAATGGTACTTCAAATGAATGATAATTACAAGAAATAATGCACAATGAGCACTAAAGCTACAAGCAAGTAATAAATGCATATTTTTTTCCTTCTACCAACTGACAGAAATTAGTAGAGTAGAGTGCAGTAGAGTGATGGACTAAGGTAATTTAGCTCATACTATCACTGTTAGAAAACGATCGTATGTAATTATCTGACCTTGAACTAACTGGTGGGGAGGGAACAGTATATAAAACAATTAAATCAGGATTGTATAAAGCGGCGGGTACGGCGGGAAGGGGGAGGTGTAATTTAGTTTCATGCTAAATTAGTATAATATTTTAAGCGTGATTATATTCAGGGTGTTTATGAGCTACACAGACAAACTTCTGAAGGTAATTCCTCACATTAAAACAAAAAATAATTCCTCTGACAAATTTTGGAAATGCGCATAGTTCCGGAGCTACAGGCTGCCGAAAACCTAACTTTATAGCTTCATATTTCTATCAGTACGAACAGTAGAGCTGATGCGGCATGGTACCGTCAATGCATATTTCAAAATTTTGCAATCGGCGCGTAAGGGATTTCCCAAAGGAATTAGCGGATTCCTAGAAATTCTCTGAAGTAAAGACGGCTTGAAATAAGCATGATATTCCACCAGGAAACAATAAATCGTTTGCGCCAAGTCGATATCTCAAGTAGATTCCATATACCGAACGATTTTATTTTAAATGTCTTGTTGCATAACAAGTAGGATTAAGAATTGCATTATTTCAAACAACATTTTATTTATTTGTTATCAAATACATTGAATATCATTGCCCAATTGGATGCTATGAATGACGTATATCATCTTTACCTACACGGGAAGTCGTTTAATTCGTGCTCATTTCGACCTACCTCATCTTAAGAAATTTTCCGAAATCCCCTACTTACTTTGGGGTATCCCTTGCATGCTCATTGCGCAATTTTGAAATATGCATTTTCAAATGGAAAAAGTTTAAATTTTTGACCATACTATGCCGCATCAGCTTACTGTTCCTGGTGATAAAAATATAAAATTCTAACGTTAATTTTCCCACGCTTTCGGTAACCTGTAGCTCCGAAACAATGCACGTTTCAGAAATTTGTCACAGGAACTTTCGTCTTAATTTGATGTGAAGAATCACTTCCAGAGGTTTGCCGGTGTAGCTAACATACACTCCGTATATACACCATGCCCAGACACCGTGGATCTCCATCAAAAGGCCTTGGTACCCTTCCAAAAAGAACTTATAGATACATGCCTGATTAAACGTAAGAAAGAAATGGAAAAACCGGAGCCCGAATCTAGGTGAATGCAAAAGGGTATTTGCCCATATGCACAACCGGTTGGGAGCATTTGAGGTGCGCCTTTTCAATATTAATGTGTTAGATTTGGCGGGTAGCAGAGGTACAAGACAAACGACTGCGCCCGCTTCAGGCGTAACATTTTGTAGAGGCAGTAGGTGTTTATCAGTTTGCCGCCATTTTGTTCTTGGATGTTTTCAATCATATAAAATAAATAATTAAATATGTCTGGTCCAGTACAGAGATTCTGCCAGAATTTTACGTTTGGCGAGTATGAACCCAAAATTGGGAAGCTGTAAGTAGAATTTTAGGTTTTCTATTTATTTTTACGGTAAAAAAATAATGCTTGAGAAATCCCATTTTGGTGGGTTCTAGCAAAATATCTGGACTCTAACCTCGGGGCACTTGTCCCTCTGTCCTTACGAGTGTTTGCGGAGAGAGAGACAATCATGACGTTATAGTATTCTAGCCAGGGTAAAGAATCCTGGCGTGAATAATTCCATGACAATATGTTTAATATGTTGCGACAGTTTGAAACCATGTTTTCATTACGTATTAAGAAGAAAAGAAACAACCTGATATTTCCAACCTGTGTCTGTGAATTTTATAAAACGTTAATATTCGTAGTGTTCATACGTCATGATTGTCCTCTCTGCAGACAATTCTCTGTCCGTTTGTTTCGTTCCTCTAGCAGTTCTGATTGTTTTAAAAAAAGGAAACAGTGAGTTTTATCTTTAGCAAACCTCGGAGAAAAACAACAGTTAAGCGAGTAGCTACTTTTAATCGGTGGTAGCAGTGATAGCAGTTTAGCCGAAGTAGTAGTAAAAAAAACTAGCTGCTATGCTATTTTTGCTCATCTCTATTTACACCTGTTTTTTCTAGGGTTTTTCAATGTGTTTTTTTTTTTTTTTTTTTGCTTTCTTTGTGCAGTGTATTGATGCGCGATCCCTTTCAGATATCAAATCCGGCTTAAAGTAGATTTTCAAATTTTTTGCTTTTATTGCCTTCTTCCCACTGCCGATTCAATTTACACACCAAGATTAAACTGTGAAGTTGTGAATAATTTTTGTCTCTTCCTGAAAGGAAACTTTTGAATATCGAGGAGTAGAATATTAAATATTCTATATTTTAGAGTGATTGAAATAAAAATAAGTAACATAAGAAAGTTGGTGTTGCGCAACAAGACAACAATGACACAGTCCGCCACAGGTACTAATATGATTTCCTAACTTCGAAGTGGCCGAGACGTTTTTTGTGTGCATGGTTATGGATTCAAATTCCACCGGGGTCTATTGAACAAAGATGTTCGGAGCCCACTTTACGAGAAACTGTAGATTCCGACCTTAGAAATTCACCATCTCGTTTAGAACCTTATTAACAATCCACTTAATGATTTCCAACCTTGCACCAATAACATGCTGAATTTTCACTTGCATTTTACATATTTTTCTAAGGAAGAAAAGGGAGAGATTTAAAAAAAAGTTCGTGCAACTAGTACAAGTACAATAGTTCGTGTAATTACAATAACAGTATTGACTAAACACAAAGAAATATGTGCAAGTGCTTGAAGAAAACAATTAAAGCATACACGGGAAAAGCGATCAGGGTCCACCAAAAACTGAAATTGAGTTATGAATGCCATTGTGTAGTGCAAAAGGAGTACTACCCCATGAGGAAAATTCGGTGGCCCGCCTTCATGGTTGGTGGGCCACCGGAGGCCCGCCGAGTTTTCCTCATGGGGTAGTGTCATGGTAGAAGGAAGACAAGGTAAGTCCGCGCGCAGCTTTCTCTTTTCTCGTGACGTCACATTCGACACACGAGTCACTGATGTCTGCAAGGAAAGATAATTTTGCTTGTCACTTGAGCTTGTTAATTTGTTCTCTTTTGCTGTTAAAAAGTTCTGGAAAATACAGATTATTAGGTATTATACTGTTGTGTGTTTGTATGTGTTTATATATGTGTGTAAAATATGTTTTATATACTGTGTATAGTGTATGCGTTGTAAACTTCCATAAACATGCCGTCGTGCGCGGCGTATGCCTGTAAAATAAACTCAAGAAACGGGAAAAGTGGTGAAGAAACTGTTAAGTTCCATTCATTTCCCAAACAAGATGATCTACAGAAACAATGGATATCTGATTGCAAGAGGAAAGATAAAGTTAATCCAAAGAATGGCTAGTTAAGTATTTTCGTATCTTTTAATTGTATTCCATGTGCGTCGAAAAAGAAGCAACGCAAAGGAAAATAATTATTTTGATTTTCAAGAAAGTTGTCATTATTTTACATGGAATCTTGTTTTAAAATAGTCTATGAAAGAACATAGCGTTGGTTCTTTTCAAAGACATGATAGAAGTTCTCGAATCCATCAGTTTTGTCTTCAGTCCTTATGACTTTCCAAGGAACGAATTGATAGAATTGTTGCTAATATCCAAAACGAGCTGGTGAGTTTCTAAAGACGAGACCTACAGTTTTCGGTGAAGTGGGTTCCAAACCACTCCGCCTAATGGACCTCGATGGAAATTGAACCCGCACTAAAAATCTTATTTGACCTAAAGCACACAGATAATTCACCAAAGCTGATGTTAATGTGAATCCGTTTGAACTTTATGAGAAACCTACTGAAAAATTATGTTCATTTCGTGTGCTCAATGTGTTCTCTTACATGTTTGTGGTCCATAATGCACATTATGTACACATTTACTTCGTATTTACCGAAGTTCGCATTACCTACAGTTCGTTTTAGATCACTTTCTGCGCGTTTTCCACAATCACTTCACTTCTGGTTCTCATTAAATAAACTTAAGCCAACCATAAGTTGACATGTTATGCACTAAAATTGTGGCCTATTTCATATTAATTCAACGACAATTTCATATAGGCCTTTTCTCAAATATCCATCCACACTTTTTTAATATTTGCACTTTTTGAGAACTTTCTACCCTGAAAATGCCACTAATAAAATTAAAGAAGTTCTTAGTTAATGCATTCATGATATTAAGGACAGTAAGTATTGATTGTTGGGTAATTATAGGCTTTTAGATTACAAATCACTATTAATACGTTTGTTCAAATTGATAAAAAATATTAACTCGCTCCATTAGTAGCTTGAGTAAGAATGGCATAAATCCGTATTTTTCATGAAAGCGCACCTCTTGGTATGTATGGTCTTTATAATGTTGTTTGTATTTTCAGAATAGAGTATCCCTATTGCTTGATTTGTACCTTATTATTTTGCCTAGTATATAACAAGTTCATATTATTATTATTATTTACCCAGTTGCCGTGGTCCAGGCGGTAGCTTCGTGGACTTGGGGGGCGTGGAGCGGCAGTGGGGAGGTACGCGGCTTTGAACCCCACGGCGGACTGAGTATTTTCCAGGGGTTTTCCTGTCATACCAGGCAAATACCGTGATTGTACCTTTAAATTAGGCCCTGGGCAACACTTTTTCAATCCCTGCCCCACCTGTTCTGAGCCACAGATGTCTAAAGGGCATAAATAAATTCTATTATTATTATTACGGAGAGCAGAAATTTTATTCACTCCTAACGGCCATGCGTAGCCTACTCAATTTAGATTTCATAAAAAAGTTTGTTAAAGCATGTAACATGTTAAGTGATGTACGTACATTTAAATTTTATATAGGTTTATTTGTCTGTCTATTCCTTTTCAAAACTATTGTATCCTTGATTTTCTTAATTTATATTAGAAAGATTTTCATAATTATTTAAAATATTGTGATAAAGTCTGTAGGTTTCGTTTATATTTTTGCTGTCATTTGTTCTTTGGATTTCGACGAAGAGGCCGAATACAAAAGCATGCAAGAAAAGATTATGAATTATTCTCCAAAGAAAATAAGGAAACTGAAGAAGGATGATGTTCCAACTTTACTTCTTCCACATGATACGGACAATCATAGAAAAGAAAAGAATTTGCGAGTACAGAAGAGAGACTTGAAGATCTCCGTGAAATAAGATGATTTACAAACTTATGCACAGGATTAGGCCAATTAACCACTTTAAAAAGAACGCACAACAGACAATACCTCTACGGTGGTGAGGAAATTTGTCTAATCAACAGTGACTTTTTTCAGGGAAAGTAAAAATAAAAAGTAGAATACACCAAAGAAATTCTAGTAATAAGATATTCGTGGTTGAGGACAACATATCTAAACAACAACATTATTTATGCTATGAGTGGCATCTCAACTATTTTAAACGTTGAACTAAAAGCAGCAAGAAGCGGATGGGTCTTCTGCGTGAGAACCTGTGTGTCGAAGCTGACGTCAGGCGCAGTCTTGATCGCTAGCGCGTCCGCTGATGGACTTACCTTGTCTTCCTTCTACCATGGGGTAGTGTATGTCCTGATCGGTTTTCTGTTAAAACGAGCATGGTCCTTAAAAATATGCGTTATAGTTGTCGTGTACTTGAAACAAACGATCAAGCTCCATTCAGTTCTGGAAAAGAAAAAGGTCGGGGTCCATTATTCTCAGTGTAGAATTGAGCCATTTACTGTAGTAGACTGCAAACAGGAAATGTTCTATGAATGGGGAGAATTTCTGAGTGGATATTACAGGAAAAATGCCCTTTCACCCAAAGGTCCATTCCTATCTTTCATGTGACAGAAAGCATAGAACTGGTGTTCCTCAAGCAGTCATACTGTGGACCTTACGAAAGTTATAAGGTAACTATTTTCATTATATTTTGTTAATGTATTTTCTCATTATTATGATTATTATTACTTGTTAGCTTCCACATCGGTTATTCATAGTCGCTTGACACATATTTTTAATGATATTTCAGATCATTGAACAGAAATATGGACTGAAACAATGTAATATAGATCTAGCATGCCGCAACAACTGTAAGCACACAACCTGTGCCTCAAAAGGTCTTTTTATATATCTTTACTTGCAAGTACTGAAATCTGTTCTGCAGTCCAAAAGCGCATAAATATTTTACAATACTGCCCATCGAGGAAGATACTGACAAGTAAACCTTACGTTTGGGTGAATCGAGTTGCTGCCAGAGACACATGTGATAGAGTAGTACTAAGTGTACTCAATATGTCATGGAAGTTTTAGGTGCAAAGCTCAAAGAGTTTAGGAGATACAGCCACTAGAAAGTCACATGGAGGTACATGTTATAGTCGTAATACATAGTCCAAAACATAAGAGAGAAGTCTTATACCTATTATTTCCTCTAAACTAGATTATGGTCGTGTTTCTAGCAGATTTAAGTGATCAAACACAAGAGAAAGTTATTTGTTTTGGAAAGCCGAAGTGATTTTCGTATTGCATAGAAAAGTTACCGGTACCAATTACGACAATCAGTATGCAGTTCAGAAAAAGAGTGTGAACGACAAATGTTTCAAGTGCGACTCGATTGCGTTTGTCAGGTGTGCTCACTGTGAATAGAGTATTTGTGCGAGACATGCACTCTTTTCTGAACTGCATATTGATTGTCGTAATTTTTAACTTTTCTATGCAATACCAAAATCACTTCGGTTTTGTAAAACAAAACTTTCTCTTGTGTTTGATCACTTATATCCGCTAGAAACACGAACATAATCTAGTTTAGAGGAAATAATAGGTATAAGATTTCTCTCTTATGTTTTGGACTATGTATTACGACTATAACATGTACCTTCATGTGACTTTCTAGTGGCTGTATCTCCTAAACTCTTTGAGCTTTGCACCTAAAACTTCTCTTATATATTGAGTACACTTAGTACTACTCTATCACATGTGTCTCGAGCAGTAACTCTATTCACCCAAACGCAAGGTTTACTTGTGAGTTATAATGGTTAAATGAGAATAGCATTTTTATGAGATGTCAAATAGAGACTCATTTTTTTACCCGTCGACATTTCAAGGTTAAAAGACAGTTAAGTGTTTGAAATAGAGGTGCAATTTCCTTAAAATGTAAAATGTGTACGAAGTTGAAGTTTACTATAGAATTAATCATTATTATAATAGTTTTGTCTTCAATTTTAAGATGACGATAATGTAAACTGAAGCTAAAAAATATAGAATGGAAATATATAGCTCGGGGATAGCGATGCAGAATTTCTATAGAAAAACAAACAATTCAAACAAAAATAAAACAATAAGATGTAAACATGCAAAAATAAAAAATGAAAAAATAATTGAGTCCTTTAAGCAATTTTGGCACAGGGCGTGATGGGGGAGGGGAAAGGATCTTGGGAAGGCATCGTTCCCGACTTTCTTCAAGGTACCATTCCAGCATTTGCCTGGTGTTACCAAGTTAAACCAGGGAAAACCTCAGTCAGGATGGCCGGCATCGTAATTTGAACCAGGGACGTCCCGATTGTGAAGTCAATATTCTACCACTGAGCTACGGTTGATTCATGTGTTCTTTATATTGTAGTAAACACAATTTCACTTCGTACAGAAATTATTACACAGTAAGTGCTTGAAAGTTTGAAAGTATTTTACGCAAAACTTTAGAAAATGGACCTTGATCTTTTTTTTCCCGTGTGTCCTTTAATTGACAAGGGATGTTCAGTAATTTACCAGCCTATTCCCCATGCACCGTTCACGGCGCGTGCGTATCGCACAGGGGATGGATAGCTTTACCTTACCTTTACCTCACTTGTAGGTAAGACACTGAAAAAAAAGTTTGTCACCATGATTTTACTAAATTGGAAAAGATTTCATTAACATCTGTCTTAAATTCCAGCAAAGAAGAAGATTCGTATTTGTGGTAAAGCCATTTTAACTGTCTTGCACTACCAGTTCGATGAGGGAGTAAATGGTTCCTACTGTGCTGGAAGTTTCGACTTGTCTATTAAGGGGGTATCTTCAAGGGATTTTTTTTCTCCACAAGCAAATTTACGACATCATTTCTTCACGCCATTATGTGATGAAATCTTGTCTGCTAGGATTTCGTTGTGGTATCTTGTCTGCAAACACGGCCAGTTTGCAATTCCTCTAAACTCTAAACGCTTTTCAGATAACTAATTTATTTCTTATTAATATGTAACACCTTTATCTCATACTCCAATACTTGATATTAGAACGTTTATCTTTTTTTTTTTAATCTTAAAATTGTACGTTGATGTTTGTCACCCACACAACCCCACAAAATGTGGCATCTTAACACAATAGTGGGAATAACCATAAAAATGAGGTTTATTTAAGTATATACTCCAAAATGAAGTTAATTTGTTTTTTTTTGGGGGGGGCATCATTCTACTGGGAGGGGGCTCTGGCAGAGAGTCTGCCTTTGCTTAACCGAAATCAGCGTAACGCGGATGAATAGACTACGGTAAATGAAGCCTTAATAAAAGAAAAAAACAAGTCTATTTTGGCGTAGTTACAAGTACAAGAAGAATATCGAACACAAACTGTTCGTTTCCATCCCATGGCTTGTCATGTTTGCTAACCGTGCGAGGATATAGTTTCCAAACACACAACAATAAGAGAATGTGCGTTGGTTGTTTGATATAAAGCTTAAGGCTATTGTAACTCGGCAAGCACCGTAAACAATGGACATAGCTTGTTTCACAGATAGGAAAACGAAGAGAGAACACAGAATCTGGTAATGCAACGAGGTCTGTTATCGGTGAAAACACTGATAACAAAGAAACAGATTCTTTTGAATTTGTGTGTATGATTATGAGAAAGTACTCAGCCCTCGATGTCCAGTAGTTACGGTCAATGAGAGGCAAGCAGGTTCGTGTCCCGTTGTCAGCCATACAAAGATTTTTCAGAATTTTCTTCAAATCAACAAGCTAATGTCGGTATAGTAAAGCCTTGGTCGGTATTTTCCCTTCCCTGTCCCCGGAAGAGCAGTCTTCGAGAGACATCCCTTAGAAGTGGCAGGTCTAGACATTAGACGTCAGTGAACACTCAGAAAGAAAATTGAAAGGAATCAAATTAGTACAATTCGCAGAAGAGCAAGATAAAAGAAAAATAATATTTCGAAACGTCGAGAAGTACGGCTGGCTAGTAGCCTTGAAATCAAAATGGCCAGATGCGTAAATTGGATTTTTTTTTTTTTCATTTTGTATGAGTTACTGATTAGTTAGATTTCCACGTTTGTGTATCAAGAAAGTATGAAGAAAAGAATTGTTATATCATACTCCGGCAGGTGACATTCAGGGAGGCAAAACTCAGTGGAATTTGCTGGGTTGGTGAACATAGTGTAAAGACATGATCCTATACATAGCTGTTTAAGCATTCGTCCTTTTAAAGGGGGAATGTGGTTTCTTATATCTATTTGGGCAGGATATATCTTAAATGAAACAAAGGGAGACTGGGTGGATATGTTTGTTTTTTTTATTCCTAGCTTATCCTGTGGCAAGAGGAACTAGATTCTTGCTCGGAGCGAAGCCGGAGGAAAACTCATAATTACACAAGTTTCACTTTTTTATACACTATATACAAAATTGTGATGCAGACCCATTCCCTATAAAGATGTGATTCTTTGGTGATATTTATGCGATTGTAAAATGTCCTTTTGTGCTATTTATATTGTCATATGTTTACTCAATCATATTTAGTTTTTAGTTTAAGAATTCAATTACAATTACATTTAGTATGCAAACATTTGGCGTGAAAATTTATATAGATAATTATAACTTAATATTCTAATATATTTACAATACCATTATATTGATATATTGACGAGAATTACCCTTTCCCTCAAAAGAGGAGATACGTGTAAGGCTCTCCTAACTCTTGTGTGCACACCGCAATAGCGAGTGACATTACAGGGCTTAACGTTCTATTGAAATATCTCTGCATTGAGGTAAGGAGTTTTTGATAGTCCTTTACGGTTCACACATTTAACGGTCCTCTAAATGTGTGGATCCTACGTCTGGATGATGCAGGATGCCCTGTATGTGCTTTTGGTGCCTTCTAATTCTTTTGATAAACCTGACACAGGACTGGAACTTACGGAGTCTTTGGTATATTCTTTGATTCTGGTTCTTTTCGGTCACTGTCACATTCACATGTACACGCGCAAAAGACAAATTATGTTTCGGCACTTTTTTGACTGATATAATGCCCATGTAACTTAAAATTGAGTGTTCAGTCATTTTGAAGTTTGGGTGATTTTGGGGGTTGATTGGTCATCTTTGATTAACAAATTATTCGTCGTTAATCAGAGGTATACAAGCTCACGAGCTCGATGCTTATAAGCTCGGTCCTCACTCTCACAAGAGGTGGTAGAGAGATAGGGGGGTACGGCGAGTAAGGAAGGGTTTCATATTGCAACTCATGGAGAGCGCATCGTTCTTTGCGGACCTATTGTCAGCTATTGTCATGCAACATGAGGGTACCACATCTGTTGACCATTGTTTGATGCTTGCACACAAGTTTGTGATACATTTCATACCGCAGTGATGCTTTCAGCTCACCTGGGAAAGATATGATGGATCACCACAGATCACCATATCAGCAACACCTTCCCCGAGTGGATACGTTGTTCATGACACCGTCCATCCATTGTCCTGACCGTTTAAGATTGTCATAGCAGATCCGTATTTCATCTCAATTGGCAATCCGATGCAGAAAACCTTCCCGCTTATTCCTTAAACTCAGAGCATTGCACAGCTAAAGACGGCGAGTCTTGTTGATTGGTGTCAACACATGCAACACTCATTAGTCCAACTTTTTCACCTTACCGATCGCACGAGCTGCCGACTGACAGTAGTATGCCTAACTCGTCTGCAACACTTTTCCGATGGTCCGCTTCCACGGTATTCCTGAGCAGCTCATCCAAACATGTTGGTCGGTGCCCACGGGACTCATTTTGCAATATTCTGTCGACGGATCGAAATTTGATAATCCTACAGCAAATGGTGCGTTCATTCGCCATTTATGTCCCAAAATAATATTTATTATTCAAGCACTTCACAAACTCGAGATTTTCTCTTTAAATGCACTCAAACTTAAATAATAATTCCTTCATCCGAAGCTGATGTGGCAGATTTTGAATGCGAATCTCTGAGATTCTTTCAAATTAATGGTATTTATTATTCAAACACGTCACAAACTCGAGTGATTTTCTTTAAATGCACTGAAACTTGAATAATCCTTCCTTCATCCGAGGCTGATATAGATTTTGGATGCAAATCTCTGAGATTCTTTCAAATTAATGGTATTTATTATTCAAACACTTCACAAACTCGAGTGATTTTCTCTTTAAATGCACTGAAACTTGAATAATCCTTCCTTCATCCGAGGCTGAGGTAGCAGATTTTCAATGTGAATCTCTGCGATTTTCAAATTAATGGTATTTATTATTCAAACACTTCACAAACTCGAGTGATTTTCTTTTTAAATGCACTGAAACTTGAATAATCCTTCCTTCATCCGAGGCTGATGTAGCAGATTTTGAATGCGAATCTCTGAGATTCTTTCAAATTAATGGTATTTATTATTCAAACACTTCA